>JAJOOR010000590.1:0-45956 GCA_036250505.1 Solanum acaule | reverse complement strand
AATGTCTCCGTCCCCTTCTTCATTTAAAAGTTTGTGAAAGTATCTTCGCCATCTTTGCTTGATGGAGGTCTCTTCCACCAATACTTTGCCTTCCTCATTCTTGATACACTTCACTTGGTCCAAGTCGCGAGCCTTCCTCTCTCTTGCTTTTGCGAGCCTATACAATTTCTTATCCCCACTTTTGTCCCCCAGCTCGACATACAAGCGTTCGAAAGCTGCCGACTTAGCCTTCGTAACTGCTAACTTAGCTTCTGTCTTTGTCGTCTTATAAACCTTCTTAAGCGTCCGCTTCTCTTCCTCATCTACGCACTCCACCAACTTTGTGTATGCCGCCTTCTTTGCTTCCACTTTGCCTTGGACTTCCCTATTCCACCACCAATCTCCTTTATGGCCTCCAAAGTTACCCCTTGATACCCCTAACACCTTTGAAGCAACTTCCCTAATGCAACTAGTTGCTTTATTCCACATGGTGTCCGCATCCCTGCTACCACTCCAAGCCCCCATCCCAGTCAACTTCTCGCCCATCTCCCGAGAAAGGGCAGGGGTCAAGCCACCCTATTTAATCCTCGATCGATCAAAAACAATCTTCTTCCTCCTATCCCTCTTAATTTCCAGGTCCATCACCAAAAGCTTGTGTTGGGTAGTAAGATTTTCACTTGGGATAACCTTGCAATCCTTACAGAGACCTCTATCACCCTTCCTAAGGAGTAAGTAATATGATTTCAAAATATTGCTTGTTCCTTTTCTTGCTGAGACCAATCAAGTTTTATGTTTTTCTATGACTGCAAATCTTTTTACCTATTTTCCTTTCCAATTAGCAACATCAATTGAAAATGTTTTGAAAATCTTTCAGCAGTACACAATTTTATCTCATTTTGTCTTCCATGTAGAAGGGGGAAATATTTATATTACAGCATTACCTTTCTCAAAAAAAAATTAAAATTAAAAGAAGGGAAACATTATGCAAGCTTGTGTCAAGTTATAACGTGCACATCTCACCGTAAGATTGATGTAAATCTGTCTGGTGCAATTTCCTGCTTGAGAAGGATATGCTACTGTTGTACTGTGCTTGTTTGGGTTCTCTTGGCTGAACTCAATGTGCCATCTGACATAAGCAAATATTTCTTCACTGATACAGATCATTTCTGGAAAGTTATATACCCTTTTTATATTGATACTAGTATCGTTTGAACTCAAGGAAATTAGCTTGAATTTGTAACTCAAGGTAGTTTAAAGATTTTAAATCTTAACCAATCATTTAAAGGTGAAAAGTTTGTTATGTTTTTCTGGATAACCGGGAAAACCCCAAGGGCTGGTGGTACATAATTTAAAACTCGGTGGATAATGGACCCGCCCTCTACCCTTCTCCAATTAAATACCATGTTGTCTGTGCCCTGTGGTGGGTTCAAAGTCAGGACGATGCCTAACCCTAGACCAAAGCCCTAAGGGCAAATGCAAGGTTTTAATACGTTTGGAGGTTTGTTTCAAAGCACTAAGTCAGTGGTAAAAAATATTGTTGGTTTATACTGATTTAAGATCTCAGAGAAGTAGCTATTAGTATTCATGGTAGTTAAATATTCTTCTGATGGATAAAAAGAAAAACTAGGTAAAATATATTGACAGAAAGTATGCTCTAGCTGCTCTTAAAATATTTTATGGGTAAACCTATTTATTAATGACTTGATACATAAATTGCCGCTGATCTTGTAGTGAAATCCCTGTTACACACCTGACACCCCTTGACCACGGGTAATCTTTTACACACCAAATGTTTCAAGAACTGTGTCTAATGCACATCACTATTATGGTTGACCACTTCATTTAAATAGGTGAATGTCACACACCAATAAGGTGGTGACATGTGTCATTAGTTAGTCTTAAAAATATCTCCAGCTGAGCAAAACAAAGGAAAACTAAGGGGAACTCCCACCCAGCTCGTCAGATTTCAGTTTGGCCACCAACCATGGTGTCAAACTGAGAGCAAAGTTCCCCAAAAAATTAGAATTATCTAAATGTTTTTTTCAAACCAACTTTATTAGCTTTTTGGAGTTGGGACTTAACCAACTCAGCGGCCGGAGTTTCGCCTGATATTCCATCTCCGACCATCCCTTCTTTTTTTGTCATTAACTTTTCCCATATCTTAATCATATTGAGCCCAAAAAGAGACAAAAAGGGAAAAGTTCCACTGATTTTGAACAGCAATAAAGAATTTTTAAAAGACACAAAAGAGGAGGGATCAATTGCAGGGGTGGGAGAAGACGGAAAAAAGGGGGGAGAGAGTTGGGGAAGAAGATGGGGAGGGAAGTGGGGGAGAAGACGTGAGGGGAAGGGTTGTGGGCTATTTTTGCTTTATCTGTTCTTTTGTGTGAAATGAAAAAAGGGGAAAAAATTAAAAGTTAGACACGTGGCATTCATATAAAGTATCTGATATAATTCTTTTTTGCATTCACTCGCCTCTTGTATGTGTATTACACACGAGTGCCACATAACTAAAACAGTGTGTTTTTAGGCACACTTTTTGAAACTTTTGGTGTATAAAAGGTTCCCCATGGTCAAGGGGTGTGTAACAGGGATTTCACTAAAGCTCGGGGGAAATCTATGTATTAAGCCTTTATTAATTGAAAAATGATGGTAAATTTCTGTATAAGCAAAGAATAGTTGCAGCCGAAGGACTCTCCAAAATGATGCTGCACCCGTGTCGGATCCTTCAAAAATACTCTATTTTTGGAGGATCTGACACGCACCCGTCGACATTTTGAAAGAGTCCGAGCAACATAGGTTGCAGCCGTGCTGTGTTGATATTCCCCTCCATTTGCTTTATCTTTGCCAATAACTGATTAGGGGAAAAAGCCTGGTGGTTAGGGTAGATAGACTTTTTCAAAATATCTTGCCATAAAGGGTGTGTGGTTTTTTGACTTCTCCAATACTTGAAATAGAATTTCATTTCAAAATTGGAAAACGTAATTAACTCGAACAGGATTCAGTATTTGTTTGACCTTTATTAGTAAGAGAATTGTGGATGTCCAACAACACCCTTAGCTTTGAAGAGTTTGGTGTAGAGGGAAAATTCAGCATAAGATGTTGAGAAAGTCCTCACCAAAGGGTGTGACATTGCAGTTAATGAAGTGGGTGAAAACCTTGGCAACTCTTGGTGGGCAGAATTATAACTGGTATCTGTGTGGTGAGATGTAGTTGGTATCCAGTGGAATAATCAGTGCATGCAAGCTATCCCGAAAGCAACAGCTATAAGAATTATGCAGAAAATCCAACTACAATTTGATTTTCATTTAATCTAATGAGTATCGACTCTGTTCCTGTTTTTGTCGAGGAATGATTATCTTCTTAAGTTTATAGTACTCTTGGTATTCATGCTTCTCTTTCTTTCTAATATAACTTCACTGCAGAGATTCTTCTTCTTGGCTGTGGGAAGTACATTCAACCGGTAAATCCTGAGCTTCGTGCCTTTATTCGTTCTACTGGAATGAAATTGGAAGCAGTTGATTCTGTAAGTATATGGTTCTTTGTTTATTATGAAAAATGATGTGCCAAAGGAAGGGGATATGTCATCCTTTATGCACTATTTAGTAGTTATCAGATTGTGTGGATATATGAGATGGTTAGCCATAGAAGTTCTGAGCAATATTTATTCTTGTTTACTGCTCATACCCCCACCATTGACTCAACATCTCTGGAACTTTTTGTCCAAAACTACAATTGGAAGATGTAAGGTGGATCTCTTTGACATTCCTGGACCCAGACCAAAGGAGTTTAAACACAACTAGATTAACCAGCAAAGGAAACCAGAACAGTGACGTTTAACTTGTTTAGTGTTTTTTATTGGTTAGTAAATTTCGAATGAGCATTATGGTAGGCATAAACATGTCAAGATATTAGCCAATGTTTTGAAAGTGGCTTTTCTCTTCCTCTTCTCTAAATTTTCAATTTTGTTTAAGCATACTATTTCCTATTCATGTGATTCTTCACAAAATATTCTGCTTAGGTGTACTGTGCCTATAACTGAATGACACATGTTTTGGTAGATTGATATCAGACTACTCACTTGAAAGAGTAATTACTCTCTGAACTCTAAAGGCTTGCTTTGCTAGCCTGTTGGTTATTAGATAACCGCATATATTGTGTTTTTTGTTGCACATATTGTCATATTCCTTGATCCGAGCTTTTTCTTCTTTCTCTCATCCATTTTATATTGCTTACATTCCTTATTTTATCTGTGTTGCAGAGAAATGCTGCATCAACTTACAATATTCTAAACGAAGAAGGTAGGATTGTGGCTGCTGCCCTTCTCCCATATGGAGTAGAGTCATAAGCCTCTCATGTATATGCTTTTTCTTTGACGAGTCAAGATCTGATTAATCATCCAAGCCAATCACTTAGTCCCGAGTTTGACGTGACTATGTTTAAGATTAGATAAAAATGAGATAAGAACATTACATGTTAATGGTGTGTTAGAAGCTTCTGGGTATTCGTGGACCAACTATCTTTAGGAGATTTTGTACTACTAATAACATAAACACAGGAAAAAGAACTGTTGTTTCCCCATTGTAGAAGCTTGAGGTTCATCTGTTGTGCAAGAAGAATATATATTTATCAGATTCAGGCAGGGTCGGTGAAATTGTGAATAGTGATTGCAATTGTTTACTAAATATGTCCTGTTTCCTGACGTGCTTTTGTTGTTGTGACGTGTGAGTTACTGCCTTGAGCGTTCTTGAGAATTGAATATTAGATTGAACATCATGCTAGGTGCAATTGATCTCAACTTGGAATTGTTAAAGTTAAAAGAAATTTGTCTGTACTTAAAAAAAAAAAGATATAGCCTGGACAACATTGTAAATGAAATAAAATATGCACACACTTTGGGAAACTTTTCTTTCTTTTCTGCAAGTGCAAATAATCATTCAAGAATACTACTACTATAAAATTAAAAAAAATTAATTAGCAGCTACTGTCAACTTCATTGTATCAGCTATAGACTCCTCCATGGCCACGTTTGGGTAGAGTGGATACTTACCAGAAAAACAAGCATAACAAAAGTTTGTATGATCACTGCCTAATAACTTACGAAAGCTATCAGTTGGCAGGAAGGCTAAAGAATCTGCCCCGATAAACTTCCTAATCTCCTCCACTTTCATCCTGTTAGATATCAATTCCTCTGTACTAGGAGTGTCTATCCCATAGTAACAAGAAGCTATAATTGGAGGACTTGCAATCCTCATATGGACCTCTTTTGCCCCTGCCTCCTTCAACATCCTTACAATCTTTGACGAAGTCGTTCCTCTAACGATTGAATCATCCACAACCACCACTTTTTTCCCTTCCAATACTGCTCTAACTGGTGAGAGCTTACGCTTCACCCCGAAATCTCTAATCTTCTGAGATGGCTCGATAAATGTCCTGCCAACATAGTGTGATCTTATTAAGCCTTGTTGATATGGTACCCCTGCTTTGGCTGCATAACCAAGTGCTGCTACAACACCTGAATCTGGAACTGCTATCACAACATCACAGCCCTCCACAGGGGACTCTGTAGCTAGCATTTCCCCGAAAGCATGTCTAGATTCATACACTGACTTCCCAAATACTATGGAATTAGGCTGGGCAAAGTAAATATGCTCAAAGACACAAGATTTAGGCTCAGGAGGATGAGGCTTCAGGAGATACATTGATTGAGGTTCTTTACTAGTATCATCAACTAGCACCATCTCACCAGGATGAACCTCCCTTTCGTATGTAGCCTCAACCAAGTCCAAAGCACATGTCTCCGAGGCAAAAACTATAGCACCATTCTTCCTCCTACCCATAACCAATGGCCTAAACCCAAACGGATCCCTTACTGCAACTAACTTACCATCCTCTGTCACAAACACCATCGAGTAAGCTCCCTGTAGCTTCTCGCAAGCCTCAAGAACCCTCAAAGCAAAAATCCTCGCCTTTGATTTTGCTATAAGATGAAGTACCACCTCCGTATCAGAAGTTGTACTGAAAATTGACCCCTTTCCCTCAAGTTCAGCACGAAGCAATTGATAATTCACAAAATTACCGTTGTGTGCAACACCAAAAGATCCAAATTTAGAACTCGTAACAAAAGGCTGAACATTTTTCAGCATTGAAGAAGAGCCAGCAGCAGTAGAATACCTAACATGACCAATAGCCATGTCACCTGGAAGTTGATCAAGTTTCGACTCGTTGAACACATCAGAAACCAATCCAATACCTGTAATCGATTTAACAACTTTATTTTCAACGGTAACCATACCAGCACCTTCCTGACCACGGTGCTGAAGGGCGTGGAGCGCCAAATAACATAAACGCGAGGCCTCTGGATCACCATAGATACCAACCACTCCACACTCTTCCTTAGGCTTGTCGTCGACGTCCAAATAATCATCATGTTGATCCAAATTGATTAATTTACGCGACGAATTAACAACCATATCTGCCCTGTTCTTCTTATTGGAAGAACTGATCAAAAGACATTGTTGTTGGTATGGTTTAGTTAGGATGTTTTTATTGTATTGAGAAGGTGGAAACGAGAAGAGGCGTTGGTTAAGTAGATTGGTGGTGGAAGAAGCAGAAGCAGAAATTTTGGTAGCCATGGCTGGCGGGAAGAATTACAAAGCAGACAGGCAAAACAAAACCATGAATATATAGGAAAAAAGAGATATAACAGTAAAACTATATATGCTACATACGATAAGGAAAAGAAAAGGTGTTACAATATAGTTGAGTTAGGATTCTAATGATGGAAGTAAAATAATAACAAAATTATTTGTTGAACATATTTTTTAAATTTTGTTTTCAATTTTTTAATTTTCCTTTTTAAATAAAACCTTATTATGATATCACTTGCCTTCTTTATATTTTTTTCACGAATTGTTTTCTTCTTAATAGTGTCTTTAATATTTTCATTCTTCTTGATGCTTTGCAACTCATGTGTTCATGTCTGAAATTAAAATACTGAGTGTATACATAGTTGATATAAATTGACAAAAGTGTGTGTGTGTGTTTTTTTTGTGTAACTCATATAATTATTTTTGCTATGGTCTACCATTAATTATTCATCGCTAATCCATGTTCTATAATATTATTATTCCATTACTTTGTTACTTAATCCATAAAAAGAATTTTACTCCTATAAATAGTGACCTTTTTTTCTTTGTGAAGTATAATAAAAATTATGGAAAGTGTGGAAAAATATTATAGTGTGTAGTGAGGTTTGTGTAATGAAATAAAGAAAAATATTCGAAATTCTCCAACTTATTCACTATTCCAAAGAGAGAAAAATTATATTAAAAGTGTTTCTTTGGTAATGTGGTTGAATCTCCTTTAAAAGAATTCAGTGTGAATATTTATTTATTATTTTTGTTCATTTTATTTTCAACTATAATTTATTATAATTTGTGGTATATACACCAACATTATTTGTAAGAACATATTCTATATGTTTGAACAAACGTCAATCCCGCAAGATCGACCTAAGAAATATTTTCCTCATTTTTCAAATCAATTCTTATAGGTACAATCTTGCATTTTTCACATTTTATTACGTATATATTTTTTCATCCAAACTAAAAATTATAAAATACCAGCCTCATAAGTCTGATAATAATATGTATTTTTTCTTGGTGCATGCACAAACTTTTATAATGTGAAAAATGTAACAGATTTACGCAATATTAAATAATTTTTTTGGTAGGCAAGAATATATTATATGTATAGTTAAACGTTTAGCAATGTTAAATAGTTAATATATACTTATTAAAGAAAATTACGCTCTACGTAATTCAATATAAAATATTATAATATCATATTCGATTAAATTCGTTGTCTCGAGTAGTACTTCTCATAAGCTTACCAAATCAAGGGAAAATTAAACCAATAGGAATTAAAGTTTTTTTTTAAAAAAAAATCATGACCTTACTGATTTGGTCACGTCACCGTAAAACATAGACATTAGTTTCTACTACTTCCAAGTAACAACTAACAAGTGCATGACTTTGTGACACTAACGTGTAAATCTATTTTGTACTGATTTAGGAGACATAAAACATACTTTTAAAATTTTATAAATTACCATTGATGAAGAAAAGAAACACAAGACCTTCATGATTTAATTTTTCATATTGTTCTCAGTACATTGAAGTAGTTATTTATAAGTCAATTACTTGATCGTTACAATTGTTCTAGTAGAAGAACAACTTGAGCACCAAGGTTAGTAACTTAAGCACCAAGAATAGTAACTTGGGCAAAGAAATCTGTTATCGTAGGTGGTCTCATCTAAACCACATGGTATCTATCTATTTTACGATAATATATGCTTATTAAAAAAATTATGCTCGATGTCTAATAAAAAGAAAATATTTATGAAACATAATTCAATATAATATATTATAATATCATATCTTATTTAATTTATATTTGTGTATATGTATATTTAATATAGGGATAAGGGTCTGAAAAATACCTCAACTTTGACCGAAATTGTTGTTACGATACCAAACTTTAATGAGGACCTATTACCCCCAGACTATTTAATATCGTATTTTAAACATATATATAAATGTCCACGTGGACATAAAAAATAATGCAAAATTATAAATAGTAATGTGTCCACGTGAGCACATATATATCTTTAAAATACACTATTAAATAGTTCAGGGGGTAAAAATACACTATCAAATAGTTCAGGGGTAATAGGTCTTCCATAAAGTTTGGTATTGTAACAGCAATTTCGACCAAAGTTGGGATATTTTTCAGACCCTTATCCCTTTAATATATTATTATTCACTTTTATATAAGGTTATAAGATATTATTATAATGTTTTTCTTCAAATATAATTTTTTCTTCTTCTTCTTCTTCTTATTATTATTATTATGAATACGGGTATAGTTTAAAGGGTTAAAGCCTAAAGGGTATAGTATTTGTGCCCGCGGAATCGACCCGTTTACCCGGAGCAGAATTATAAACCCTACTTACCTCCCTGTGCCTGCACATTGCGCTCTATCCCTAAAGGCCTAAACTCACAACTTCTCCTTCAGCTTCAATTCAAAGTGGCTATCTTCGCACCTTCTCATAGTCGAATTGAGCACAGAAAAAAAGTTAAGCAAAGAGCATAAAAGTAGAATTCAATCATGTCGGAAGTGGTTTCTATGGAAGAAATCAGAGCTATATCTGATAGGCTTGGTGTGGATCTTACACAAATCGATCTGGACTCTATTCATCTTCCCCCTGGTGATGATTTGGGGATACCCAGGTCTGAATCTTGATTTTTGCTTGCACTTTTATGTGCTTCTGCTACTTTGCTGTAAAGTGTGTAGTTTTTTGTTTTATTGAGGTGAAGTCTTAATGTTTTTTTTTTTTTAATTTCTTGAGTTTGAATTTATGTCTTTGGTTGATAGTTTTGAAAAGATTAGAAAGTTTTAGCGTTTTTTACTGGGTGTTTGGGTTTGTTGGATTTATTATCATATTCATATCCAGTTCAATATATTAAGTTTTCATATCGACTGCTATGTATGGGTTTCTCTTACCGTTCTTTTATTGAGTTTGCAAATTATGTTGTGAAGATTTGATTCGATTTATATATCGATTCTTATGTGTTCTGCTTAGTCTTGTTTCTTTTGTTTACGTTTATATTTTTCCTATAATTATTTTTGGTTTCTCAATTGCTATGTTTTATTTTACTTTTTATGGGTATTGAATTTGTGCTGTTTTTGGATGTGACGAGGGCAGTGACGATGAAGACTTGTTGGAGGAGGACGCCTTGGAGGAGGATCAAGGTTTTGGAAACATACTGGTGGTGGACAATCTTCCAGTTGTGCCTAAAGAGAAATATGAGAAATTGGAAGGAGTAGTTCGGAAAATTTACAGCCAACTTGGTGTTATTAAGGAGGGTGGTCTCTATATGCCTGTTGATCCTGAGACTCAGAAAACACTTGGGTACTGCTTTATAGAGTATAATACTCCTCAGGTACTCCAATTTGTCTCTTTTAGCAGCCATAGAGTATCTCATTTTTATAGACAGAATGCTTGAGACTTATAACTGAATTGTTTAGAGATGTGATTTATTAATTCTTCTACCATCTTTATGTTTGTGATAGGTGATGAATATGTTGTCTCGACTTTTGATTAGTACTTTCTATGTGCAAATCTCTTACTTAGCCTAAGAAGAATATTAATCCTTCTGTCTCATATTAGGTGACACTCTTTTTTAAGACGGTCCAAAAAAGAATGACATCTTTCTATATTTAGTAACAATTTAATTATAAAATGTCCATCATTATCCCTAATGAGATGATTTGTAACCACACAAATACTTGTCTCTTATTTTAGACCACAAGTCTCTGAAGTCTTCCTTTCCGTCTTAGACACCGTACCTAGTCAAACACCATCACATAAATTGGGACGAGGGGTATGTGATTATGAATGGATAAAAGATGTAAAAATGGAAATTCCAGCTAAAAAGTAAAATGCTCACAGGCTAGCACCATGTCATCTACACTGAGAAATTATGAAGTGTCATAAACTGTCTTTAGTTAGATGATGATTATAAACATGTCTTGGCTGCATCCTAGATTTGTTATACTCTAAGTCGTGCTTGTGTGATGTGGATATGAGGTACTTATATGGTTCAAATGTTGTGATCCATGGCTTACTAAGTGCAGGAAGTTGGTCAGTGTTCACTTGTCTATCCACTTTTTTTTAATTGTTATATCCAACTATGAACTAAAAGGTAGAAATGGATCTGCGTGTGTTGTTGTTGGAGTGTCTAGACAACCTAGGAGCTGACATATCTAATTTCATTTGGCTAATGATCATCATGTTGCTACGTTTTCCTGCTTTAGGAAGCTGAGCTGAGTAAGGAGAAGACACATGGATACAAGTTAGATAGGTCACATATATTTGCTGTTAACATGTTTGAAGACATTGAGAAGTTCCTGAAAGTTCCAGATGAGTGGGCTCCACCAGAGATCAAGCCTTATGTTCCAGGGGTTAGGCTCTTCACCAGCTCTGTGTTTTTCATCAGCCAGCATGGAGTCTTAAATGCTAGTGTCAGTTTTTCATTCATCTACTATTACTGAGATGTTTGTGTCGCTGGCAGGAGATGCTGCTAAAGTGGCTTACTGATGAGAAAGCTAGAGATCAGTACGTGATTCGGTCTGGCGGTGACACGGAGGTCCTCTGGAATGATGCAAGACAAATGAAGCCTGAGCTTGTTTATAAACGTCCTGTAAGGAGACTTGTATTCTCGTTTTGCTCATTTAGCTGTCAACGCATGGCTGTTCTTATTTGTACTGTTTGGCATCTCATATTTTCAAAAAATGAAATGCTTCTGTACAGAATCTTCATCCTTCAAAGGATATTCCTTTCTTTCATGCAGATGGGCCATTACTAATCTTTGCTAATGATGTCTTCTTGAGTGCAGTATTGGACTGAGAGTTTTGTTCAATGGTCCCCTATGGGAACTTACTTGGCAACAGTTCACAGACAAGGCGCTGCAATTTGGGGTGGTGCCACCACTTTCAACCGCCTCATGCGCTATGCACATCCTCAGGTTAGTTTTGTGCTTATTTCTCTGAAATAAACTTATGCTGGTTTCTGTGACTTAAATCTACAGAATTTAAATGCAGGTAAAGCTGATTGATTTCTCCCCCGGTGAGAGATATCTGGTGACATACAGCAGCCATGAACCAAGTAACCCTCGTGACACTCACGTAAGTCTCAGCTTTATGTTGTTTGTATACCCAATTGTGGACATACTATGTCCTCTCTAATACAGATTTCTTTCAGAGGGTTGTGCTAAATATTTTTGATGTGAGAACTGGAAAAGTGATGAGAGATTTTAAGGGAAGTGCTGATGAATTTGCAGTTGGAGGAACTGGAGGTGTTACTGGTGTGTCCTGGCCAGTATTTAGGTGAGCTTTGATCCTATTGTTAGAGGCATTTTCTATCCTTCTCTACCACATCTTTCAGTCACTCCTAACATTTGCATGCTTGATTGTATACTTAGATATGGGAGTCTCAGAAATACAATGAAAAATGGATGGTGGGATACTCTTTAACTTTTAAAAAAAAAAAAATGATTTCAGGTGGAGTGGTGGTAAAGAGGACAAGTATTTTGCAAGAATAGGAAAGAATGTCATCTCTGTTTATGAAACAGAGACTTTCTCACTTATTGACAAGAAATCTATCAAGGTTGAAAATGTTATGGATTTTAGCTGGTCACCAACAGATCCAATTCTTTCACTCTTTGTTCCTGAATGCGGAAATCAACCTGCCAGGGTTTGTTCTAGAACTTCTATGCATATTGCCAGTAATTTGGAGGAACTAAAATGCATTTGAACTAAACCTGTGTTAAATTGACAGGTAAGTCTTGTGCAAATCCCAAGTAAAGAGGAGTTGAGGCAAAAGAATCTCTTCAGTGTAAGTGATTGCAAAATGTATTGGCAAAGTAATGGAGACTACCTTGCTGTCAAAGTTGACCGGTACACGAAGACCAAGAAAAGCACATACACTGGTTTTGAGCTGTTCAGAATCAAAGAACGGGATATTCCAATTGAGGTTTTGGAGCTTGACAACAAGAATGATAAAATTATTGCATTTGCTTGGGAGCCTAAGGGTCACAGATTTGCTGTCATCCATGGTGACAACCCCAGGCCAGATGTCAGTTTCTACTCTATGCGGTCTGGCACTAACACGGGCCGTGTTTCAAAGCTGACAACTCTCAAGGGAAAGCAGGCTAATGCTCTCTACTGGTCACCTGGAGGCCGTTTCATTATTTTGGCTGGAATGAAAGGTTTCAATGGACAGTTGGAATTCTTTGACGTCGATGAGCTTGATACCATGGCATCTGCTGAGCATTTTATGGCAACAGATGTCGAATGGGATCCAACTGGAAGGTAGTTGGATTTTGCTCTCATCAGTTTTACCCTGTAAGACCTTCCTATTTGGTCCTTATGTTTTTTTATTTTGCAATTATAGGTATGTAGCGACAGCTGTTACTTCAGTTCATGAGATGGAAAATGGATTCAACATCTGGTCTTTCAACGGAAAGCTGCTGTATAGGATACTCAAGGATCATTTCTTCCAGGTAATAATCTTACCATGTGTTTTTTGCAAGAAAAAGCCTAAATAGTTCCTTATTTTTGGGCTTGAAACTCAAAATCATCCTTGTTCTTTTATATAGAGCACAAATAGTCCTTATTTTTTAACTGGAAAAAGCTAGTGTGAACTTACTTCCAGCCGTCATTTATTAGAATCTGCTCTGCCATCAGCGCGCTGCTTACTGCACTTTTTTCCCCATGTTATATTACTGTGTATTTACTCTTTTCATTTTAATAGATGTAGCAAGGATATTATAAAGAGTTGCTTTAAGTGAAAATAAGACGAGAACGGTGAGATTATAAGAGGCTAATAGCCAATTTTGTGAGATATATTATTTCTCTAATCTCTGTTCAAGATGTCACAAGCAAGTAGTTATGATGAAAGGTTGCGATTATGTGGTCAGTGGTGTATGTTAGGTGACTTCTCTAGGGCTGGGTTTATGATAGTTAAATGTGCTAGGACTTGTGTCTTCTCAGCACTTTAGGTAGGTTTCCTGCAGTTTTTACTTTGCAGTTTGCACAATGAGAACATTAAGGTAGGTCCCGTAGTTTTTACTAATTTTGTTAAATGTGTTACAGCCTGTCGTCTTTACTATGCCGTCTTGTAATTGCTGTGCGGTTGAGCTCTGGTTGGCTATGCCTTTTTTTTCTTTTTCTGAAGGAATATGCTTATATCCATTACATGATATATTCTGTACTCATCACATTGCTTCTTGTTTGTGCAGTTTTTGTGGCGCCCTAGGCCACCATCCTTCTTGAGTAAGGAGAAAGAGGAAGAGATTGCTAAGAACTTGAAAAAATACAGCAAGAAGTATGAAGCAGAGGATCAAGATGTTTCATTGCTGTTGAGTGAGCAAGATCGTGAAAAGCGAAAGAAGCTGAAAGAAGAATGGGAAGCATGGATTAATGAGTGGAAGCAGTTGCATGAAGAGGAGAAAATGGAAAGGGAAAAGTTGCGTGATGGGGAAGCCAGTGATGAAGAGGAGGAATACCAGGCAAAGGAAGTTGAAGTAGAGGAAATACTAAAAGTTGATGAGGAGGTTATTCCTTTTGAAGAGAGCCAACAGTGAATCCCCAGTCCAACATTTTCTGCGACAGCCACGAAGGAGAAACAAACTGAGTTTTAGGTAGGAAGGATATTTGGTTAAAAACTCGCCTTTTTCATTTTTTCCCGACTCATTTTCTTTCATTTCATTGCTTGTTGGTTATATATACTATTCGGAGTTGTCTGTTAGTCAGAAATTCCTGTTGCCAATGTGCAATGAATTTGATTACAGAAACCTTTTCATTATATTTTTGTTGGGTATCGATCTGCAAGAATTTTTCCTGCCAGTTAGTGATTTATGTGCAAATGTATGTGAGTATATTAAAATTGTGCATAATAAACTGTTCACTACATAAACATACATTTTAAGCCTTCGAAAATTTCATCCAACTTTACCCAATTACCTGAACATCATAGCTAAGAAAACAGAGACAAAGCATCATTTCTCTCTCCCTAAGTTTTCATAGATCCATTACCAGACACCAAAACCTTTCCTGATCATGATACAAAATTAGCATATAACAATTTTTATCTCAAAAAATAAACTTAACTCATCATATCAATGCCTAGATTGAAAACCATGTCGACAACGAAAAAGTATTTACGACATGTTTTTAATGATACAAGTCTTAATTCTTTTTCTTTTCCCCTACTCAATTGAGTTCTATCTTTTTGAGCTGATGTTCTCTTATATAGAGAATTCCAACATTGAAATTCAAATCTGAAAGTTATTTCAACAGAATCTTCCAACAAATCTTTTTGTTCATCAAAATATGTTGATGGGGATACGAAGGAGGGACAAAGCTTTGTACACAGATTTTCCATGTATATTTCACCTGATTTTGTATGTGTCTGGGTATATTAATATCAGTTCCAAAACAAGAATTGGGGTAAGTGGTCGCTCTCATAGTCCCATACCTTAGTTTAAGTGTAAATTACTTTTCAGCTTAACTTCAAGGGACTGAATGTGTATTTTTTCATATTTTCTCTGGTGAGAGAAGGCTGTGAGATGAATCTACGGCGGTATTTTACTTGAGAGACGAATTTTAGTTTGCTGGTTTGATAATGGTAGGGAATTTGAGAATTCTCAACATATTGTAATAACAACAGTTTTAACTTAGTTGGCTAAATGCAATAGATACAGGCTCCATGTTTTACCATTATTTATGTAGGTAAGAAAAATATTGGTCTGTGACATAATGCCTCTAAACTTAAGATGCAAATTTAAAATTTTGACAAATGCCTGTCATTTCGGTTACTGATGAAAGTGTAAAATATACCAGCCTTTAATCCAACAAATCATCGGACATTCTTTGATAAGTTTGCTCTTGAATTTCATTTCACGGTAGAATTCTCGGTTTTTTTACAAAAGAATGGGCGGCTGGGTGTGGTCTCAATATTTACATTTACATTAGAGAAGTAGATTTTGCAATAATTTACATGACCGCAAATCGCACAATTTGGTGCAATATCTTTACCATCATCTCAGGTTGGAGCATCTTCTCAATTCTGGTTTATGAGCAATATCCTTCTTGGAGACGCTTAAAATGCCACCTTGCTCTTCCACCTTTTCAATAAGAAGCTTAAGCAGAGGCACGGTCGACAGTGTAACGCATGAACCTACCATTATCAACTTCTTCTGTATGATCAACAAAAGAGAAGTACATTATCACTTTTGTGCAAAAAGTTTCAAAAAGAAGAAAAATTCCATTCAGAGGAACCGTATCTAAACCTTGGCACGAGTAAGAGCCACGTTAATCCTGTGCCAGTCTCCAAGCAATGAAGAAATGTAGTTCCTTGGATTTTCACTTGACCTTACGAAGGACAGCAGAATGCAATCTTTATCTCTTCCCTGCAAACATAGATTAAAACTACGACAATTAGGAGCAGCAAGGTACTAGTTTCTACCTAAGAGCCAAGAGGCTAAGACATTAGTAGTCACATTATTTGATGCAACTGCAAGACATCCTCAAGCCACAGAAAAATGACTCTAGAAGCAAGCCGAGTAGATTGGATCATTCATGATTTGCAAACGAGCTTTTGGGAGGCTAATAACTGACACAAGATAATCTTAAACGGTTGAGGACAGATGGGGAACCAATTGTACGAGGACTTAAGTAGCTTTATCTAGGGCCAAGTCAACATTGAATTAAAGCTAGTGTCTCTGAAGTAGGCATTGTTAGATTAGAATTCTTGTTCTGGGCTAGGGTGTGGTGAAGTTTTAGGCTTCCGAATTTCTGTTTCATAAATGGAAAGCCAGCCATTTTTCTGCCTTCTTTCAGCTGGCATTCAGGCTCCTATAGCCATATCAAAACCATATACTAGACTAACCAAGGTATATAATTGACAACTACTAAACATGTCGAAGGATAACCCTAGACAGCAGCTTCTTCTTCTGAATAAGAAAAGTTGAAAACTGAAGATGTTTTTCGAGAATGTAATCACATCAGCATAAATATTACCTGGTATTTATCAATTGTATGTATCTCCACTGATGTGGACACAGCTTGCCGGATAAGATCTGCCTGAGAATTGTAGGGTGTAATGATGCCTATTTCTTCCTCCAATATACCTCTGCTCAACAATCTACACACGATCTGTAGGCCAAAATTATACAGAAATTGGAGCTTAATATTTTCTTGTTATCCGATGCTAATGGTCATTAAAATGTTCATGGAAGAAGCAAGAGGCATTCACACCTCGGCAATGATATTTGCTTCCACTGGGTTATTTACAGCTTTCCGGTCATTTGATTCAAATGCAAGCAACAAATCTAGTTTGGAAACAAGGATGATGCGACAGTTTAGGACAAGGACATTAAACTTCATTTGACAAGCCTGCATAATTTTGACTTGAGATAGAAATTTGCCCAACCTGTGTTTATAAAGATGACGGGTCTGTTTGGATTCATAGCCTGTCAAGACCAATCAAACCAGATTATTTCACAGAATAGAAAAGCAAGCAGTTGGGGTATCAACCCTCACAATTCATACAACATAATTTCTGGAAGTATAATTTCTTAAGATGAGGTCATCCTCGTCTAACATTGCTCATACCAAATCACTGCACCAAATCGATCCTTTAACTACATTCCCATCATGACCTTTGTACACAAAATTGAACTCCTTGTCTTTGCCCTACCACTTTGTACAAAATTGAGAAACTGTGGACAGCGACAATATACTCTTCAAAAGACAGAGAATTAACCAACAATTCTGTCTCATTAATACAAGGTTAGCGAAGAACATGTTTGTAGGCTATTTTGTTTTTCCCTTGGTTTAAACATATTAGATCAACCAAATAATTATCCAAAAGCGTCACGATTCACAAGTAGTAGAGCTTCAGTTAGAAACTGGATCTTTTTATGTTTCCGTGTTAGGACATAAAAGAATGGTAAGCAAAAGACGTGTCGCAATGTGTCTATATACCAGACGGAAACGCTAAAACTAGAGATGCACTAGGTTTTTACTTGACCCCTCTCTTTCATTTGAGTGCATATACTGTCTTTAGAAAAAGAGAATTTTAGTGTGTGACACTCGTCTAGATTACCGTTAATCAGCAATATTCACCAAAATAAGCACATTGAAAAAGTACATATAAATGGAAGCGTAATACTCTAAGATGACAGCTACACTGTGGTTATGACATGATACATGAGAATATGACCAGACTTACTCCTTGAGAAGCAATTAGAAAGTGCAGATTAGTTTGTGAATGTCAGAAGAACAAAATTTGCTAGTATTAACTTAGCAGAGAAGAACCAGCAGCTCAGACGCTTAACTTATTTACAGGAAAGAACTTATGAGTGCTCAAACAATGACAAGTTTCACCAGGTGAATAATTCCCATCCAAACATCAGTCATTTTTAGAAGGCGCAGGCCTCTTTGGAACATGTATTGAATAGAGTAGCATCATAGTTGGAAGCAACCTCTATTTTCCATCCTATGTCATTCTTTCCAGATGAGGCAGGCCTCTTATGTTTGGATCAGTACTAAAATAAAGCAGCATCAAACTTGGAAGCAATGAAATCAGTGACTAGTACCTCCTTTATCCACTTAGGCCCAGATGGCAATCCTGTGTACTTGATTTTGGCATTTTCTACTTCAGAAGAACCACATCGCAATCTGTTACCATATATCAAGGCATTTGATAATTCCATTATTGCTGCACACATGCGGTACTGCAAGTTGTAGCATAGTAGTGGCAACTATATCAAACTGGACCAACGTCAGAGGTGGAAGGAAACAACATCTTACTGAATTTTGAAGATACCTGGCTTTGCAAAGCACAAATTGCTTGGGGATGAGCTTCTGAGAGTCTGCAGAACAGGCTTACTGCCATTCCATATTCTCTAGCTTCTGCACTCTAATATGCAAACAGATTTTGTGTCACAAGTTATAATCGCATTGGAGCTAGCAGAGGAAATCAAGAAATACCTGGACAAGTGGTGGTAATTGATAATGATCCCCAACTAGAACAAATTTTGATGCAAATGTCAATGGTCCCAATGATACCTGGATTGTAAATCTAACATTGTCATTTCTTTTCCCAAAATGGATTTGTCATCTGGTGACAAATGTAGTTTCATAAAATAACTAGCTATAGAAACATAGAAGAGAAACGCACAGGAGGCAGTTAGTTTAGCTTATATAGAACAATTGCAACCAATGAAGGCTACAACTATGACAAGTTAACCTCATTCACTACCTTTATTGACCAAAATGTTCAAATCTTTACTGCAACCCAAAGTGTGAACGTACCGGCAACGTGGTTTGTCCAGCTTCATCCATGATACACACATCAAATCTCTTGTTTGAAAGCAATGGGCTAGTTATCCCCAAACATGTAACAGCAACAACTTTGCTTTGCTCTAGCCTTTGCTTTATCTCTTCAAGACCATGAGTGTCCATCACTGTAAGAGAAAGTCCAGAAGTAAGTTGGTATTCCATGGGGCAATCATGAAGCAACTCTTTGAAAATGTTATGAGAAACCAACTTGATAAGCAATTCTCACGAACTTCCTCGTGCACAACCTCATATCTTCCAATACGTATAAAATCTATACCCTGCAACAGTATATATGTTAGTCCCACTGCCCCCTTGAAGTGGTACTTGGATTGTTATGTGTATATAAAAGCAGTTAAGCAGTACATCACTTGTGTCTTGTGGTTGACAGTCAGCAGAGCATACCAGAGAGTAAAGCACTAGGAAAAGTGTATGATACTCATTACTCAGTAATAAGTTGTTGAAGTATGTAAAGAGAACATTTCTAGCAGAACATTTCAAAAAATCCATGCCCTTAGTGGAAAGAAGCAAAGAGAGATCTTCTCGATAACACTTACATGAGTGAGTCAATCGGCTTCATTTTACTTGCGAACAGGCTACAAATGTAGTCTAATATCTAAATGGATAAAGTAATATATCTTTTACTTGGAAACTGGTGAAAATATCATTAACTAATAAAAGGGTGCTCTCTCTAACAACTTAAACTTCTAGATGAGATGGTCACACACTTCAACATGGTATCAGAGTAGGCAGAGGTCCTGAGATCGAATCTCACCGCCACCCGAATTTAAAAAGAATTTCAAAATGCTTGGCCCATGAAAAAGAATTAGGCCCGCACGTAAGGGGATGTGTTGAGAATATCATTAACTTATAAAAGTGTGATAATTTAACATGGTATCAGAGCAGGCAGAGGTCCTGGGATTGAATCTCACCGCCACTCGAATTTAAAAGGAATTTCCACATGCTTGGCCCATGAAAAAGAATCAAACCCGCACGCGAGGGGACGTGTTGAGAATATCATTGACTAATAAAAGTGTGCTCTCCCTAACAACATAAGCTTTTAGATGAGATAGTCATACTTTAGCAGAAACATCTATACACGAAGAGTAATCGTCATTTAACTTAATATTGGCGGGATCTGGATAATCTAATGTATATAAAGACGGGTTAGAAGGTTAAGATTTGGTGTACCACGATGAAGCTAATAGTCTATATTTGTTTAACTCTTCGCCTAAGTCTCACTAACATTTAGCCAAGCAGTTTTTTGAATTCATCTGACAGCACTATCCAACACTTTCCATGGTGAGGCAAAGTAATACATGAACTACAATATGCAGGACAATTACTACAAAGTAAATGCCATGTGTTTCATCAATTCGGATTTAAGATATCCCTTGTTCATAATTTCTGATAGTCATTAGTTAGTTTTTCTTTAAAATGCTTTAAATTACAAGACAGTTTGAAGGTTATTATTGATTATATTAGAAAATGAATGCCTACATTTGAGTCGTTCTTTCTTAAAGAATACATTGAGTTAAGCAAAAAAGTTGTAACGTGTTACCTTATCCATTGAATAACTACACTTTCATAATTAGAATGCTTTTATTATTTAATTAAAAGTCAACAAATTGCAAATTACCCTAAGAGAATTCCCTATCAAAATAATTACCCCACGAGAGTTAATACACACTTCCAGCAGAGCTTCAAATTGATAGATATAACACATGGGCATATCCAACCTCAAAAGCTCGCTCAAGAGAAGAGTATTACACAAGTTCATATAAGGAGATCAAATGCCCACCCCACAATCGATGTGGGAGACTTAACACCTCCCGTCACACCCAGGGCTGGAAGCCTGGTGCATGGATCAAGAACAACATCCGATGAACGAATTGGGATGGGCCTAGCTCTGCTACCATGATAGATACAACACTTGGGCCTAGCTCTGCTACCAAAATAGATATAACACTTGGTCCTAGCTCTGATACCATGATAGATACAACGATTGAGTAACTCAACCTCAAAAGCTAACTGAAGAGGATAAAAAGGAATGATG
Source organism: Solanum acaule (assembly GCA_036250505.1). Taxonomy (NCBI): domain Eukaryota; kingdom Viridiplantae; phylum Streptophyta; class Magnoliopsida; order Solanales; family Solanaceae; genus Solanum; species Solanum acaule. The sequence goes on along the minus strand of JAJOOR010000590.1, from coordinate 24,952 downwards.
ATATAACATTAATACCAGTAGCAGCAGCTAGAGACTGTAGTTTCTACAGTAGGCCCTTCTTAAATCATTAGTTTCATCCTAATGCTACACATTAACTCATATGCATGCCTTGCACTGAATGTATATTTCTACATTTTGCTAAATCCAGCTTTTCCAAGACAGGACCTAGTTAAAGAAAGAGTTTATACAATGTTGACACCAGTTTACAGCAAATACCTTCTAAATTTATGATATACAGCATAGTCTGTAAATAAAAGTAGTTAAACAAAGATCAAAGCACTAAGTTTCTTAAGTAGCATCAAGAATAGAGATGACCTGAGACTTCAGTTTGAGAAGCAAATTGTCAACAGCTGAATTTGTATAGGAGGTAAGCAAAATGGATGAACCTCTCATCAACAGTGCCTTCACAGCATAGACCATAGTGGATGTTTTGCCTGTCCCTGGCATTCCTAGTATCAGCGCGTAATCCTTTGCTGTGAGTATCTGCAGTAATGACAACTCAATATGTTGTGGGTACCCAATACAGCTTTGTATCTAGTTTATTCCAAGTATGATTCTGATAATACACCGTATTTGTGATTTTCAGGTGCAACTATAAATCAAATTATAGATAGTTTCAATAATTCTTCACCTTAAGTATGGCTCTGCGCTGATCATCATTCAAGTTTTTTTCTGACCAAATGTATGAAATGGCAGGATCTTGACTAAATAGACATCCACTATCAAACCTAGGCACCTGCAGAAATTCATTGGTAAGATTCTTTTTTATCATTCATTAATGAGGGTGGTTGTGGCTGACGAGCTGCAAATAAAATTTCATAATTAAGTAGAGCATTCACCTCCAGATCAACTATCATCTTCCTCAGATGAGAACTCTGCTCATTTTGCAGAAACAGTTGTATAAGGTTGAATCTTCAAAACCAAAAGCCGGAGTAAATTACACTTGAAATAAAAAGGTGTGCTTCAGATGGAATAATAAAACATAACAAAAAAATTAGAACACCTCATAATTGCAAATGAACCCATGAATTCATCTTTATGAATTCGCCACAACTGCTGATGAAGATCTTGTGCCTGTGAAGTCCGGCTGCTTCCTGGTAGCCTTAAGCGTTTGGAAAGAGATACCTGCATAATGAAAGTAAACTATTAGAAAGTTAAAAGCTGGGCATGCTTCTTTTTTTTTTTACATATATTGGACCCAAAATCCAAGGGGTCTCCATGGTTCAGCTTACATTCCAAACTTGTCCAGAATTATCATAAAGGATTATAAATCCACAATATTATATTTTTTTCATCAAAGAAAAGCATGGGAATGTAGCCTGGTTCACTTCAGAATGAGTGGCAATGGACCTTTACTACTTGAAAACAATACTATGATAGGATAGATAGGTTAGGTTGTGGGCAAGCAATCTTGTATAAATATAGATATACTTACAGCAAAAGCTTTGGCTTCTAAGTAAATATAGTAACCTGCAAACTAGTGTGCTTTAGTTGTAATTATTTCTTAAGAAGAATGCTGGTTTAGAAAACTTTCGTGCATACACTTTTTAAGCTTTTCATTCTGGACAATGCTTCCAGGTCCTGAAGTAGTTTCCCTTTTTAAAGTGGAACAAAAATGAAGATTCATGTGAAGCTTTACTTCTGTTAATCAATTAATCAAAATATTTCATTTTTATGATCCCTTGTATAGGCTGGAACTACCTTCATATTAAAGAAAGGTAAAAGCTTTTCAGCTGTTGAAAGGGACCAAACTGAGAGCTAAAGCATTAACAAAGATACTGGTGGATGAGATATATAAGTAGGCGTTTGGCCATAGAAACCAAATATCTATCACTTTTTTTGGAATTTTCTAAGTTGGAATTGAAGATAGAGTTGTATTTGGTTATGTCTTTTGCAAATGAGAGAAGAGAGCATTTAATTTGGAATTATGAAGATGGAGTTAGAAAACAAGTTATAAGCTGATAAGTAGGCGTTTGGCTATAGAAACCAAATATTTATCACTTTTTTTGGAATTTTCTAAGTTGGAGTTGAAGATAGAGTTGTGTTTGGTTATGTTTTTTGCAAATGAGAGAAGAGAGCATTTAATTTGGAATTATGAATTTGAAATTTTCATGGCGAAACACTTATTTTCAAATAAAGTGAATATTTTTTATGGCTAAACGGGCCCTAAATTTCCTATTTTCTGCTGGAACAAATGAGATTATTTCAAAATTTTGGAGTGCTCTACTCTACCTAAGGAGGATAAAAAGAAGGAACTGAAAACAAGGTATATACATGCATCCTAGGCTTTTTGTTGCCTTTGGTTAAAAATAGAGAGTCACTAAAGTAATAACAACTCCTCCTTTATAGAATGAATTGGTAAAGATACAATACTTACCGAGATGCTAGAGCAACTCATATCTACAACAACTCCAGTAGCTATTAGTATCCCACTAGGTTCAGTGCTCAATACCTGAATAATATAAAATATATAATGTCATACCGTCGATCGCTCATGACCACAAATACAAACAAACACTTAAAAGTCTGCACCTTCAGTTCAGACAATCACAACTCGTACATAGGAGAAAGTAGAGGATGAGACCAACAAATCAGCTAATAAGAGGTCCAACAAAATTAGAAATTACTCTCTTTGCTGTCAACTTTTACAAACGTAAGCCATGACCCCGACTAAATCAGGAAGTCCCCAGCTTTTCAGAAAATAATTGATTAATATTCTGTTTCTGTCATTGAATAGTAAAAATAACTCCCTTTTCCTATATGAGCTTCATGAAGCATAGCCAGTCTCAAACCCAAGTAAGCCGAAGGGTTTTGATAAGTTGATGGTCAGTGTGAAAGTAGACTCTGACTACGATAAATCCTCTAAGGGTTTTGATAAGTTGATGGTCAGTGTGAAAGTAGAATCTGACTACGATTAGTCGTCTAAGTTACCGAATTTGTGGGATGAGCCCAGAGCCCACCAAGGAATGTGCTTTAGAATAGAGCAGAATGAATACAGAGGATTCCTGCAGCTCACAACTAATTTAGGATTAAGACATAGTTGGTTGATTAAATTCTGAAAAGCTTTACAAAATCAACTAAATGAATCATTAGTTCAAGCCATGAGATTAATATAATCCACAGGGACAGGATCATGTAATTCACTAGAGATGCATAATATAACAGCTCTGTCTCACCACTGGTCTACTGGAGACAAACAGATGATGTTATACCAATGGACCAGTAATTCTTGCTTCAGCAGAATGCTGTGAAAAACTGAAAATAGAGCGTTGAGAGCATAAAACAAAAAGAATACAGGAAAGAAGAATACCACATAGTCCCCGTTCCTAAGCGAGGATTCAAATTTTTTGACAGGAAAATTGGAACTGTTCAGAGCAGCTCTATCCTGTTGATGAGTGCCCAAGGAAGTCCAATCTCGATGTACAAAGTGATACGTAAATTGATTTCCTTTGCTAAAGTTTGCTGGTGTGGCTCTTTCGGACGTATCAAGGACAAGAGAAGATAAACAAGGAGCATAAAGGTCATTCTTTAAACTTTGTGAAGACCAAATTTGTTTCTTTACAACCTGGAAAAATAAAGTTAATAAGTAAAGAGATATTTAATAGTCAGGAGGGGATTTCTTAATTCACAATCGACCTTGTATTGTACCTCAACTTCTTTAGCCTCCAAGTCAATCAACTGATCCCATTTTTGAAGAAAATTATTATGTGCATTTGTTAGATGGCTAACAAGTGAATCAAACACACTGCCCAAGCCGCTCCTTCTGTGGTGCCACCGTATGCCTACGAAAATTATTCGGGATACAGTAGTATAAGTTTTTAATTTTGACGAAGTTCCATACTATTGGAAGGTTAATGTTCCCCATAATGAGATATATAATTAAGATGAGAATTGTGCAGAAGTATTTTAGATCAAGATAAAAGGGCAGACTTTCATGTCAACATTGATTAGGCTCATTTAGGAAACATAAATGTTGATTTATCCTCCTCCTTTATTTTACCCAATTGGAAAAACAAAAAAGGAAGCAATTCCCACTCATTTATCAAATATGTTCCTTAAGTCCTTCCACAGCAAGATGCTGACTCCTCATCATTAGGCAAATTGATTCATATTCAGAAAAGCTGTGACCCCTTGATTACATTTTTAGCTTCTTAAACCTGAAGAAGTTTTGGCACCTTTGTCAAGAAAATTAAGACCTAAGAAAACTAGTACATGTTGTAATACAGATGTTATAAATACAATCTTTTGCCACAGTTCAGGTTCAAAATAAGTACTAGTTGTAGCATAAATGTCAAAAGTTAGTCTTCTGATGCATTTCAGGTCTAATGCTAGTAGTCTAAATGTAATGATAATTTTTTGTTGATTGTTAAGTACCAATATGTCTATCAGAGAGTACCTATTTCACCATAACCACATGAACGGGTAAAAACCCGGAGAAGAGAACTACATTGTTCTATGTGAGTGTAAGCTATTACATTTGCATATTTATTACAAGCATATTCGCCAACCAAAGGATGTAGTTACTAATTTCAGCAACTAAGCTCCCCTGTTTACTTCTGTAGATGGTTTATCATTTGAGTTCTCAGAATCTTCACTAATTTTGAAAGTAGAACATTTTATTAATAGGCAAGCAGAGGTAAATATGCTATAATGTTTTAGGATTGATAGCTGAGTTATCATGGAGCCCCTTAAGTAAAAGGGAAAAAAAGGATGGTTGTCGCAATGAAGACCCTGAAAACTCAAAGTACCTCCATTTCAAAAAAGAGAACTCAAAGTACCTCCATTTCAAAAAAGAGAACTCAAAGTACCTCCATTTCAAAAAAGAGAACTCAAAGTACCTCCATTTCAAAAAAAAAAAAAAAAACTCAAAGTACCTTATGATAAATGGTACAGACATTGAGGTGGCGACAACCTCTGCACATATTTGGACTCTGCATCAAAAGAATGAAAATCAACAGAGTTAGTTACTACTGTCTAGAAGATTTTGTTAAGTGAGTTCTTTTTGTTCAGGTAATAAGCTAATTCATTTCTGATCGCATTTGTGGTGTTTACTTATAATTTAAGGCGATAAATGATGGTGGCCTGGGATAGCGGTGGAAGATGACAACCATGCTTAGGTTTCTGTAGAGAAGAGTAATACCGTATACAAATTATGAAGGTGTACTCAAAATGAATTACACTATTAAGGGACAAAAAAACACTGTGACCTCCTTGTAGACAACCAAACCAAGGAGAGTGGGGATATATTTCAGTAAAGTTTTTTATATGTTACCAGCAATAAGTAGGACACGAGAATGAGGGATAACCCTGAATATTAAGTGGACAACACACTGTTATGTGCAAGCCAATCAGTAATATATTCAATGACTAGTAAGTAGTAATGCAAAATATCAGCACTAGCAAACACTTTTGTATTTGATCCAAGTGTAACAGGATGAGATGTAGATACCTTACCTGTAACATTGGTGGCAATTGTTGAGTTATGGAGGCCTTGAGAAGATCATTTGCAAGTTCATTACGGCGCATTATTAGGCCAACCAAGTCAGATCTGCAAACAGTTATCCCCTTGAAAAAATGAACTGTAGTGTTAGAAGGTTGGAAAGGAAAAGAAAGGCAATTTATAAAATTCCTAGAGATGCTTGTTTTTAACTACTTATCAAAAAGAAAAGAGAAGCAAAAAAGATCCTAGGTTTTACCTGTGTCTGATCTGTGTGCAGATAATACAGAAGACCATGGCCAATATGCTGCGAGTATCTAGTAAAGAAAAAAATAGATAACGACAAGATGAATCTGTAAACAAGAATTAAAGGAAAATATGCAACTTACAAGGAAGTAACAAAATATGTCAACAGTAGGTGAAAAATTATGCAAGTAGGCAGGGTTCACCTTTCCGACATTAGAAGGGTATACAACATGACTTGAGCATTATGTTCCATAGCTGCCTGCAGAATGTAATGTCAGCAGTCACCCAGAGGTTAGGTGCCTAGCAAGAACATGTAAAGTGGAGAATTATCGTCACTTCACAATTAAGTGGTACTATTTTCACAAATGCTCAAAAAAAACTTGCCTGCCCATTTGTTGCCTTCCCAGTTTTAAATTCAAGAGGCATAATCATCTCATTCGGTACATTGGTGTTGGATTTTACGTTTACTTGCAAGGATGCATCGATCATGCCTTTCAACCCATATTTTGGAGCCCATGCCATTTCTTCAATGTCAAGTACCTATATTAAAGGTCATCCAAAAAGAAAAGAATATAAACTTGGGGGAGGATAGACAGACTGGATGGTGACCATGTTATATATATTTCAAAGAAAAACAATGAGGCAAACATAAATTCTATCATGTTGTAGGTAACGTTATGCTATTCTTTTTTCGAGAAAAAGTGTCTGGCATGTAGGTTATGCGAAAAAGCACCATTAGTTGCATCATAATGCAGTTTAATGCCCTTTAACACAAATTATGTCTTTCAGAAACACTGCTCAAGATCCAATCAATCAAACCTAATAAATTAGGCATAATCTTGGATAAATAAAGCAGTCCCAAGTGCATGTAGCTAACGTAATTGAAGGATGAATCCTGTAAATGCTTGGGGAATGTACGTAGTAACTTTTGTCTAGGTTATGAGAAAAAATGTTGGATCATCATGTGCCATTGGTTGCTCAATACTAAACATCCTTTAATAATCTCCCTACCACATAAATTTTACAAACACAACTTACATCTAATGTCCCATAACTCATCTACTAATAATGAACCTTTTCTTTTAAAAACATCTCAACATTATAAAGTAGGAGAACAATTTACATGAATTTACTTATTCCAGTTGCCACACTATAGTATAATAGATAGAGTGAGTGAATTTCAATTTGAGGTTGCTGTGTAAAGCTTGTTGATTTTTTTATTTTGTTCATCACAAATCACAAATATGAAAAGACACTAATGTTAGAGATAAATATGTTAATGGAACAGTTTCTAATGATCATCCTGATGTGGTTAATGCTTTATATATCAGAAATATTTGCAAATTATGTTTCTGAGAATTAACTAAGCTCATACCTCAAGATTATAAGTTATTTGATGCATAGCCTTAAAAGGTATAGTTTGGAAGTATTAATTCAAGCCTGCATTACCAAGAAAGGAAAAGGGAGATTTCTTACTTCAGAAACTTTAATCTTCTTAGCTCCATCTTCACTTCCAAAATCAATGCTTGGGCTTTCTGAAACCTAAGAGTTACAATAAGTTAAGCTCATAAATATATTAGGTAAAAATGGAGAGAAATAATATCAATGTGGGAACAGATGTAAGATTCCGCACAAACTATAATCAAGATGTATTGAGAATCAAACACAAAAGATCTAGCCACCACTGAAGCAGAAACTAATGGAGAATAGAGCGAAAGGAAAATTGTTGCCTGTGTTACATGGATCCTTAAAAAACTCTGCTGCACCTCAGTCGACCTAACTTGATAAGGGTGCAGGTGTGAGATGCCACCACACTTGTCTAATTCACCTAGGCTGCATTGGTTACAACTAACAACATGGCCGAGAAGCATAGTTTAGCTGTGTTTTGGGTTTAGATCATAGTAAGGCAGCTCATCTGATATAAAATCAATGAGTAGATCTCACCTCCCCTTCCCCATACAATAACTAGAAGGGATAGCGCATCTACAGAAGAGAGAGTATGGGCCCTTGCCCAACATTTAGTTTAGATTTAGGTGATGACAAATCATACCTCTAGATCCAGCCCAATACTAGATACCCACACCTGTATCCATGTATTACACATTTTGGCTGATGTGACAAAGAGGACTAGCTTATGTACAAAGAATTTGGAACTTAGTACTCTGAAGGATGGCTTTAACTACGCTTTCTTTAGGTACCATAGACAGCTTTGTATTTCTCAATTGTTTCATTTGGATTTTACAAGTGATTCGTACAAAATCTGTAAATAATCCATAAAATGTCACATTTCTGTATTTAAAAAAAAATCTTGACAGGGTTGCATGCATTGCTGAACAAAGAAACCTGATTTAATCTTAGTCAAACAAGGAGTCCACACCATTCTAAAGTTTTGAAATCACAACACTGCCTTTCCAGCTTAGATACTATTGGCCTCAAGATAGTGTTTAAGAACAATCAGGCTTGTTAAATTGTAGAGCCATTTACCTCTGAATATCGGAAGGAACGTATCCAATTCAGCAGTTTTGGAATTGCCTCAATCAATGTCTTGTGAGTATCATTTTCATTTACTGCAATTACCATAAGTTTGAGTTAGTGTTGAAAGGAATGGATCATGTAAGTGCTTTACAGGACACAGTTCAGTGAAATTATCCTTCAAGGACTTCAAGGAAAGCATGTTTTCAGATGGCCAACGTAAATAATAAAACTTCACAAAGGAGCAATTGGTAGAAACTTATGTTCCCCACCTCCACATGCATATAGGCTCTCAAGACTCTTCTGGAGCACTACCCTTGCATAATCCTCCAAGAATTCTTTTGTAGGAGACTCTCTGATCAGCCCAGCCTGAAAACAGTAGTCAGTCACTTTCATATGATATAGTTTCTAGTCCATGCATAACAATGAAAATATAAACAAGGAGAGGAAACTAAGCCTATGGGCATCGAAAGACAAGGGACTTTTAATTCATAAAACCTGAAACATCTGATGTAATAATGTGCCAATCAATGCAGCAGCTGAATACTCGCCAGATTTTAACCTCTCATCCAGCACAGCTCGCCTTGAGCAACTGAAGCTGCCAGCAACCTAACAGAATACTCAACGTTCAAGATCAATGGACAAAGAAGAAGAATCAATTGATGGAAGCAAGACTTTCCAAAAGCTAGAACAGTGAAAGACAACACTTTGAGGAATTGAAACAAACAAATGAAAAGTAATTGCTCGGACATACCCTGGTTCCAGAAACTAAAATATCTGGATGAACAATGAGAAAATTCTCCCCGCGGTTTATTTCACATTTTCCTTCACTGTCAAATTCACCAATGACATGAATAGTATCCCCTGGTGCAACAACACTATAGCACCTGAAAGGAGATTTATGTTTCTCATCAGTACCATGTCTGTCAATAATTAGAATTGCAAAGCTTAAGAAGAGACTATTTCAATCCTCTTCCACAAATGGTTCGTACTGATAATAAATTACAGTTTTGAAGGTATTAAGATTAAAACGAAACAATGCAGAAAAGTGGATGGGACTAAAATATCGTCTTCTGTCTTTGGGTTTAGGATAAAGATGCCTTTGTATACTCAAATGCACAATAAACAAACATAACCTGCTACTCAACATCAAAAGACATATGATGTCAAAGGCCCAGAAGAACAGGGAACAAACTGGTCTTTAGAAAGTCCTTCCAGTAGTAATCTCTGTTTGACATGATGATCTCATTAGGTCTGACAGTTCTAAAGAAGCAAATAATAATATAAGCAACACAATGCACATTGAGATTATTGTTCTGCAAGACTAAAAATTCCATGACAACTATACTTGTTGGTTGGGAAGATGATGTAAGAGTAGCAATAGAATTTGTGTTTGAGTAGCAAGTCATTGTGAACAGGAAAGTTCATCTTCCATCTTGTGGTTGTCTACGCTCTACTATAACAGAGATCGAGAGAAAACTATTTAAGAGTATTGTTTGTCTATTATAAAAGAGACTGTCAATGAAATAGCTTGTTTGTGAATTTATGTTTTAAGTATATTCAGCAGCTTGATGAGAGAAGAAATAACAGAGATTCAACTCATTACCACTCATCCCTCAATTGCAAAACCCTTTCTTCTCCACCTTGTTCATTCAGCAAGCGCAAAACCTGAAAGTCATCAACAGGGGTCCGCACATCACTTGTTTTTTGAGAACTCAGAAAGGTTTTAGCAAGGCGCTTGGCACAAACCTTGAAGGAGCACTGTGGCCCAGATGTTTCAACTTGTTCATGCTTCTCAGAAACCTGTAGTTTCATATGGATAAAAGTAAATTGATCATAATTCACATAAAGGGTCTATTTATATAAGAGAAGAGCTGACATACCTCCAATACAAGAAAATAGATAGTTGATTCTTTCCTTTGGTCACTTGAACAAAAGTTTTCTGCCAATTTTTGCAAAACGGCAGTTGGCTTAGTTAGTCCATCATGACCATGGGATGCAATATTCTCTTCACATTGTGGTTCAACAGAAATTACATCTTCTACTTGGTCTAAAAGCTCAATCAATGCCTGAAACAGGATATATAGACCTATAAAACACTGGGACTATCGAAGTATGACTTTACACCTTCTGCACAACATGGGTTTAGAAATGAGTAACAAATGTTAATGATTGCATTAGCTGAAAATACCAGAGCAGTCAAAGACCTTTTTGTGTTGCCTGGAACCAAACTGATCAGTGACTTCATTAGAATCAACCACGTTGGCAGGCTGCATTAATTGCCAGAAATTATCAGGAACAAATCTTCTACAAGAAACCTAACAGATTTTACTTGTTTGATGATGCAGAAACTACCTTATCACTGCCGTATGTCAGAGATGGTGGAGTCTGAAAAGGACTCTGACTGTTGATTACTTCAGTTTTGCTCTGGCAGTTAGAGTTTCCATTGTTTTCCCACAAATCCAATGTGTGATCTGTGTTTTTGTTTCTCATGCTAGCCGTATTTGAGCATGCTAATGATTTATCAAGTGCCTTCGGTGGAGGTGAAGAAAGCCATTTCTCAAACTTTCTTTCTGTCTCAGGAGGCGTCTGCAGTAATCATTAGTGTTAGTATTACAATGATCATTAACAAAACATGTCCCACAGCATACTGTACGTTATATTAGTGTACCTTTTTCAGTGAACATTCTTGAATATTTAAGGAGTTGAACCGTGATGAATCCGCCAACACCTTTACCATCTTTGGTAATTGTTTGGACATGGCATGAAGTCGTTCATTCACTGGAGATATTCTCCATGTTACTTCATCACCTCCATCATCCTGGCTTTGCTTGATCAGCTAACAAACAACAGCATATTTATTCATTAACTGACGAGCAAACTTGCAAAACTTTTGAATTAGTTAGATTTTATTCTTCCTTGACCATGGATGCAATAGTCTAAGGATCCGAAAATATAGACTAAAAGGTGCATTAAGTTTATTAAACAACTGGTGGATTCAAAATCCTCCTTGAAAGATAGAAGAGGTTGCTGGGGGCGAAGAAGACCATCTACATGTCTTCAAAATTCTACAAGCTGGAAATCCATGCCATGTCTATACAATGTTTGTGATAGATCTCTGAGGTTAGAGACCTAAACTCCCCAGTTCTGCAGTGAGAGATTAACAACCTCAACCAAAACAACTCTTATAAAGCAAACTGGCCCAAGCTAAGTCCTGTAGCATGGAGCATGCAGAGAATACGTCTTAGTTTATCTCCTACTTTCATTGTCACATTTGCAACATATTGATGAACCAGGGAAATACACTTTTAGTGGTTAGAGTTATTACTCTCCTAATTCATTTTTTTAGTGGTTAGAGTTATTACTCTCCTATATAATATGTTATTACTCCTCCCTTTAACTTCCCTGGTTTGCAAGTTCCCAAATAGACGGCGTATCATCTGCTAAAAATTTCTTCATGCTACTTTCTTCCTCTCATAATGGATTATGGATTCAAATTAGACTTGCTACTGCTTTGGATTGACTAAGCTTCCTGTTCCAGGAATAACCAAGTGGACAGAGTGTTCTCCTTCCCAACTTCAAATATAAAGTAGAACAAGAATTAGACCTTCTACAAATAGCAAATACTGCTGAAAAATGGGTACTTTAGCTTTAGCTTCACTGACACAGATAACTGCATTGCCTAAAAGTCTTTTTTCATGATATTACATCAAAGAGCTTACTGGCTAATTTCCTCCCACCCTTGACATTGACCCGATTCCTCATTCACGCAACTTCTTGTAGAATGAGTCTAAAAAGTTGCAATCTTGTAAATATTGAGTAAACAAGGAGATTCTTCACTCATCTACACGCATTGAGAAATTAGTTCTGAGTAACAATCATCAGAAAATAAAGACAATTACCATTCCTGGAGAAAACTTGAATCGCTTGTTCAAAGATACCGACTTGCAAAACTCAGGCGTTAGTTCTGCATCATTTCTCTCCTCCCCTGAACCTGCAGCCACCACAATCTCAGTAGGTGTACTCTGAGATGGACTACCCGATTCATTGTTTTTCAAACTAACACTACTTTCTTTATCCTTAAATCTCTCAGCTACATCAACTTTATCTGATTCGACCACATTTCCATTGTTTTTAACTTGTGACACTGAATTAACCTCGTCAAACTTATTGAAATTCAATCCATTTTCACCTTTCTGTGCAACGGAGTTTGTTTCATTAGAATCTAAACACCTTAAATCTAAAACATTTCTAGGAGTTTTGGATACTGATACACTAGAACTTTCTTTAGGGTTTTGCAATGAATTGGGATTGGGATTGGAATTAGAATTGTGGGGAACAAGAAGGGACTTGGATTTCTGTGAGAGTGCATTTTGGGTGTGGCGTTCAAAGAAATGCTGGATCCCGAATTTGGACGGCTGAGATTGCTGCTGCTGCTGCTGAAGATTCTGGTTTTGAATACTTGATTTCTTTGTTGATCCTGAACTTGTTCTTTTCTTTGGAGGCATTTTACGTTTCGATCGAACTGAGCTTTTGCTATTCACCGGAGAACAACTAGGGCTTTAAGTCAATCGGAGAAGAAAGAAGTTGAAATTCTGTAAGAACTCAGAGATGGATTTTCCCGCCAAAAGAGAAATGGGAGAATATTAGGAGGGAGTGAAACTGGACCGTCGGATTTGACTACCAACGGTACCGATAAAAAGTTGGATTTATTTACAGTAAAAACAAGCGAAAGTTTTCGTTTTTTTTAATATTTTAATTTAATTGATTTACAGGGTAATACAAGCCCTTTTTCCAAAAAATAAATGCTATAATTCACAATTTTAGTTTAAATTTTAATGTTACACTCTAGACAAGAGAAAATGTTTTTTTTAAAAGAGTTTTATCATATTTTCTTGGCCAAACACGAAGAAAAAAATGATTTTCTTTCTCTCAAATCCCTTTCTAAACAAAGCATTACACGTTTTATATATATATAAATCTTTGAAGTTTGAAGGCATTTAGATTTTTGTTTAAGATTTTTTTGTGTGTGAAGTTTATATAATCTCTGAGTAGCAAGTATGAAAAGATCTTCTGGGGGGATCGTTTCCCCCGAATGAGGCTTTACACGAGTTCAGATTTATCCAAGCTCTAATGAGGATATCGGATGGAAAAAACAAAACAAAAAAAAGTTCAGTTTTAGAAAAGGTTGAAAAGAAAATCCAAACTAATTTCTGTGTTGGAATAAACTTTATTTGTTTTCCTCAACACAACAATTTATTCATTGATCAGAATCAAAATATAAATCCTTTCAAATTTAATTAGAGCATTTTTTACTTTTAAATCAAAGTTCAGAGGAGAAGAGGAGGAAATGATATTTTTTTGTTATTAGACAAAAATCACAGGCAGAAAAATACAATTAAAATATAAATGTCAACTTTGGCATAAGATACATATTAGTACTGATAAATAAATTAGCTCCAAAACACAAGATGCAACTCAGTAGTTTTATTCTCCCTGGTATAGTTCTTACTACAACAACATACCCAGTGTAATCCCACAAGGGTACAGTTCTTACTGTTACAGGTAAATAGACTAAGGAGCTGTTACATGCATTAAAACAAGCAAGACGAGTATTATCCCAAAATGATTGCAGAGGCAGAGCAGCTACACAGTAAACTTGTTAACAGATTCCAAAATCAAGTTTACATTACATGATCTCCTTCCTCTTTACAAGTCTAGTAAGACATCCAAATTGTGGAACATGTACGAGAAATAATGCCTGCATAAATATTATCTTGCACTGAAAATTGGTTCAGCATCCGCGCTTGGTTGACTTCTTCTAGTGTACTTGAGTAGTAAACCTTCTGAAGAAAGTCCTGGTACCTTCAGATCCCTATTCATTCGTAACAAAAGTAGAAATGGAGCATTTCATATTTCAACCATCAAGTATGACGAAAGAAACAAGATTGAAATCATAGGCAATGTAAAACCCAACCTGACAAATGGCTGCAGTTCTTTCCATTCCCACTTTGGCTTCTCCTGGAATAGTTTGGAAAACCGTTCAGCTGGCTCTGATGGCAGTGAAGAAACACTAAAAGCATAAATCTGAGTCTCTATCCCGATCTTTTCGGTTAAGACTTCTCCTTCTAGCACATCAAAACTTCCATTCATCCCTTCTGGAACTTTCTTTCTCCACTCCTCCATAAATCTTTCAAGTTTCATTTTTTTCCCTCTTAGGATTACTCTAGCAAAATGCACGCAAACTGGCCTTTCTTCCAACCTCCATGTGCAGCCTCCTCTAGTCTCATCATCCACCTTACTTCCATACACTCCCAAACAGTGCCTTACTATTTCACGAGGAAATCCATCTGCTTCCAGCACAGGCAAAACTTCATCTTCATTTAGAGCACTTAAAAGCCAGTCATTCAGCACTGCATTATGCAAAAGCATGTTCAGAATCTCATCCACAAAGTTCTCGTCTAAACGTCGCCAATATCCATCTATCTCTACTGCTGCAAGAGCTCGCAACCCTGTGCACAGTTCCTCGTCACTGGCTTGCACCTTCTCAACAAGGTCACTCCATGAATACAAGCCCTTGTTTTTGTGCGTCAATTCGGTATTCATTTGTGACACTTCATCAAAACTATAAGGGTTTTCTGAGAGAAGCAATTTGAGTTTGTCCAATCTAGGAGCAACCTCGACAAGTTCCATACTGCCAGGTACTACTTTGATGACAGAAGCAACCACCGCATTGTCATGATCCTTTTCAGTTGAATTTGGTGAAGCTCCAAGTGCGATTGATAGGTTGGAAGGAGGTATAAGGAATACAGAATTAGAAGTTCCAACAAATTTAATGGCATAAGTTTTTGACTGAGTACAAAGAACTGCATCCTCATCTGGCTGCCCTCTTAATGTTACTCTAAAGAATAAGAACAAATTCAACTCAAAACTAGATAAACAAAACGCAAATTGAAGAACTTCACTGAACAATACCACCACGTACCTTTGATTGAGGATATCAGGTAGGAGCTTCTCATCAAGCTCAAGAAGCATTAAATCATCATGAGGACCAAAGAGCTGGTGATAAGCAATAGAGATTGATGTATTAGATTGAACATTTAATATTGCCTCCGCTCCTCCTTCACCATAAGGTAGTGATTTTTCTATTTCCATCTTCAGGTCTAGGCTTCAAGAGAAACCTTTCCAATACCCCCACAACCACAAAAAAGGAAAAAGAAAAAGGAAAAAGAGAGGAACTTTCCTTGTCTATAAAGTCCTCATAAGATAGATTTCTAGAGCAACAACTCTGGTAAAAACAAATACGAGCACAAACAGTCCTGTGCAGAATAGATATCAGGATCAAAACCCCAGATGACGACGGAACTCAAATGACAGTTTCACTTTTGTGCCACAACATGTATCTACACTTGACCTGCAAGACAAAACATCTCCAACCTAAGTTGAAGTACAAAATTTAACTAAAAATATTTGTTCTGATAAATATGAGAACAGCATGAAGCTGAATTTTTTATTTTAATTTGACGACCTTTAATTTTGCTTCAATCAAGGGTTTATTGGAAACAATCTCTCTACCCTCATAAAGGTAGGGGTAAGATCCATGTACATCCTACCTTTTCCAGACCCCGCTTTTGGGATTTCACTAGGTATGTTGTTGTCGTTGTCGTCATAACTTGTTTAGTTTCTAGATTAAGGTAATGGCGAAATATATCATCAAGGATTATATACTCATAAATTGTGCAATTTTTTCAGAACACAATGAATGAAAAAATCATTTGATGGTCTTTAAGAGATAGGTTAGTAATTTCTGAAAGAATATCAACAGAAAGAATCAACTAAGAAAAAGCAACTCCTATCTGTAGAAGACCCAGAAGTACAAATATATTTTGAAGGTTGAATTTGTACAGAAAGTGATCAAATACAAAACCAGTTCTATGAGATCATTTTAAAATCCAATTAAAAGCTTGGCAGAACTTAATCAGCTGAACACCATAAAGATAGGGAAACTCAGCTAACATTCAAAACATGAGACACATTATGGCCAACTGACTCCTGCTCTAAACGTTTATGTATGTAGCTTCGGAAAGAAGAAAAAACAAGACAGCATGGGCATAGCTAATTACAAGACCAGGAAACATTCAAGTCAACTTCGAAACGAATACAGTTTTGGAGAAAATAATCTAATAAGTTTGAGAAAAATAATCTCGGAAAGCATAGGTTTTCAACCGAAACTTTGATGGCTTCTTCGGATGACCCTGTAAAGTTTCCAAGGATATGAGCCGTAAGCTTGTCATGTAAAATTGTGGCAACAGTTTGCAACAGTATAAGTTGATGAATGTGGTCTTCGTATCCCTAAACACAATTTTCCTGAAACTTTGATTTCATAGATAGTCGGTCAACTAATAGTTATTATTTCAAAAGCCACATTTGTTCTTGATTCTAAATTTCTTCAACAAAGAAGTGGCTTTCTGAAATAATATCTATTAGTCGAGTGACCCTATGAGAAATCAACTCAGAGTTCTCTATTTCATACAAAAGTATATTATTTAATCTGCCACAAGTTACTTAATACTTTCTATCTTCCGAAATCCCAAAACAAATCATATGATTTTCAAATAATAACATTTTATAGTACTTTGAATTCTTTCAAAAATTCATTTTTTTTTCAACCATAATGTGATGATTCCTCCATTCTAGTAACTTATCAACTATATAACCAAAAAGCAAAGAACTTAAATATTACTTCCTACTCTTACTAACAAGTCAAACTGACTTCCTAAAACCTTGTGATTATTCAGATTTTGTCGCATCAGAATATCAGCAAAAGTTAACCAAATAGGGAGATAGCAAAAACTTGACCCAACTCTTAAAAGAGAATACAACTATACAAGAGACCAAAATGCAATAACTAACAGTTTCTACCAAATAAAGCCTGAATTCTTTGAAATGACATTTGCAACCTTTTGTTGTCTATGGAAAACAATGAAATATTGGCCAAAAACAAATAAAACTCGTATCTAAATTCTTGTCAAAAACCCTTCATTTCTTCTCATAGAACCGAATCTCCTAAAACACAAAAACGTCTAATGCTTGTTGTTCCAGATGAACTTAACAAGATCTCAAGCAATAGCAGAAAAAAGAAAAAAACACACACACCAAAACCATCCAAATGTACACGGCAACACACAACCCCAAGTTGAAATTTTCAAAAACTATAAGCAGAAAAATTTACCCTTTTTTCCTGGGAGGCGATAATTGTGCGCTGATCTCCGATGGAGTTCGGGTAGGGTTGAAGAGATTAGTAGAGACAGAAGTAGGGGAACTGTGGATTTGGATTTTGGAGGGAAAATTGGAGAGATGAAAGAAAACTTCCCAATTTTTTTTGTTAATGGGTTGGAAGGCCCACTATTATGGGCTTGGCCCTTTTGGAATATATAGGAATTTTTGTGTTTGGACTATTATTAGAGCCCAAGTATGTGGATCATGATTGTCATAGGAAAACTTACATAAATATACTATATTAAGAAAATATTTACCATTTATAGCAATAACATTTTTGTTTACTTGGACACTTATAATACATTTATAATATAATTTTATGGAAAAATTACAGAAATCCCACCTTTTAATTTACTTATTACCATTATCCGCTATAAGTTTTACAAATCTCCAAAATCCCTCATTTTCGTGCATCAGATTAGTGTATCATGTATAAAATGTAATGTATCTTACTTAACGATTAATGTATCTCATGCATCAGATTAATGTATCAGCGCTTATATTATTGTATCCGTTTGAGGATTTCTATAATTATACTTTTAAGGGATAAATTGTAATTTTGCCTTAAAAGTATGTGATTTCTATAATTTGTCCTAATTTTAATACATACAGAGAATAATTTATAAAACACACATAATATAAGTTTTATTGATGGATGATACATTTATCACACATTTTAATACACTTATAATACATCGTGTAAATTTCCTATCAAACAAACATAAAAAAAAAAACTTATAATACATTTATGATGCAATTTTAATACATTTATCACACATTTTAATACACTTATAATACATGGTGTAAATTTCCTGTCAAACAAACATAAAAATATATATATATATATATATATATATTATACTAATACATCTATATTGCATGCATAATATACATAATGCAAATTTTTTATAGCATTATTATGTATTGCTATAAATGATAATAAATAAAAAGTATCATTAAAATCCATATTTATTTATGAAAAAGTACTCACCCAAATAACTTAATGACCTTGTAATTCTATTACATTTTTAAACCTTGCATTATTAAACAAGTTAAGAATGAGGGTGTGTTCGGTACATAGAAAAAACGTTTTTTCGACACTGTTTTTCAACAAAAGTCTATAAAATAAGGGAAAAGGCACAAGTACCACCCCCTAGAATTTGATCGAAATTCTAGAGACACACCTTAACCAAATTAAGGTCTTATTATCCCCTCCCCCTCCGAATTCATTTTTTAAATAATTTTATACACCTTTTAGCTTACGTGGCACACTACGTGATCCACGTAGCTGAGGCATGTAGCCAAAAAGGTTTATAAAATAACAAAACAAAAAAATCGGGGATAATATAACCTTAGTTTAATTAAGGTGTATCTCTAGAATTTCGGACATAGTTTAGGAGGGTACTTGTGTCTTATCCCATAAAATAAGGACAATAACTTTCCTAGTGGAGCAGGGAATACAAGTTTCACAAGTGGCGTTTATTTATTGTGATATTGTGTCATTTTCTTCCTTTAACACATCTTGTCTTCACCCTCACACCTATAACCATCCACCTCTTATATTATTTGTCTAGATTATATACAAATACTATTAAAATACTTTTGCTTATGTATTAAACACAAATTCACTTATTTTTAAGAAAATATTTTCTTTTCATATCGAACACACCCTAATAAGGCACATATTTTTTTATTTTTAAGGGATAAGAAAGGATAAATAGTTGAAAAACTTATTCCATGCGCACGATAAGACAGTCTAGTAGTTACAAAATAATACCTGCAATATTACAATTCAAATTCCAGTGAGCAAGGCTATTGGCTATTGTTGCATGTAGATCACTTTATATTAACTGTTTTAATATATATTATTTGAGTTGAGGATCTTTCAGAAATAATTTTCTACCTTAGCAAGATATGTAAAGATAAAGTTTGTTTCACGTATGAATTTATTGGATTTGTTGTTGTTGATTATTGTGCTTTTCTAGCCCACCATCAAAGACCAATTGTCCCATCGCCAGGATGTTTCAACACCAAATGAATCTTTAGAACACTAAATAGCCCAAAAAAGCAAAAGATTTGGGCATTAATTTCTAAATTGATTAGATCGGTCATGAAGATGTGCCAATTATTTAAAACAAGCAAATTTAATATAGATCACTTTCATTAGTTCTTGAGTTAAATTATACTCTATTATTTACGATACTTGCAATATAATGAGAATATTTGAGTTTGATGACTTTGTGTGTATTTAGATGGAGGAAAATATTTTTCTTAAATTATCGGTTAAAAAAATAAATTTCTTAAAAGTAAGAAAAATATTTTTTGTATATAAGGAATCTAAAAAAAAAATCATTTTCTTCTAGTAGGTGACAAAAAAATCTTTATCCCTCCAATTATGCAGTAGCATACACTGCTTTGATTGTAATAATCTATCTATATATAAAAGGAGAAGAAAAAATGACACATGTCACTATCACAATTTTTTAAATTTTAAATGTTAAATAATCAATAATAATAATTATTTAAATAAATATTGAAACATATCAATAATTACAATTAGATCCATTATGTAATTATACGGTAGTTACAATACCACAAATTTTTAGTATATTTTAGCTTTTAGATGTTTTAGATTTAGACCCATTTACTTATACATAACTACATATAATTTTAAATAATCATTTTTTATAAATCATTTAATCAAGGAAAATTGGATTCACAATTTTATCATTTTTAATATACTCATTTATTATAAATGAGTATATATTTTACGTAAGGAGTCTAAATATATCAGTATTTTGTATTTAAAATTTATATCAAAAAATAAATATATTTTTACAGATAAACACAAATAAAGCAGTTTTACAACTCCTTAAGATAACTTCTCAATAACCATCCACTAAACAAGGAATTTTTAACTACATTTTTCACTGCATCTTGAAAGTCACGTACTATATTAGATATTCAGTAATAACTTTACATAACTTTACATTGTTCTCCTATATTCAACAATAAGTGGCTTTGCAATTTAACACAATCTCAAAAATTACATCCAAATCAATGCATTGGAACTTGAAAGTTCGTGTTATTCGATTGTGAATAGTTCCTAATAAATTCAAAGCAAAAATACCTTACTCTTTGGAGATGATTTTACAAGACGAAAAGGTTGAGTGAGAATTTTGATTGCGAGATGAACACAAAGTTATATGCAAATATTGAGTTATTGAAGTAACTCTAATTATACCTAAACAGTATTTGTCAAACATTCAAAAGGTAAAAATTAGAATTAATACATATACCCTCTGTTTTGTTTATTCTGAAAATTTATTTATCAAATTCTTATGTGCAAATCATAGAGTATTATGTGAACGTCTTCGTTTGTTATCTTTAATTATCTACTTCGAAGTTGTTGTAAACCTTTAATCAGTTGAAGTTAATCTAAATCCGTTTGATGCAGTTGCATATAATTGATTTGTAGTTGCATATAATTTATTACTCCATTTAAAAGGAGATGTACTTTCTTTGTTTCTTTTCATTAAAATTTGATTGGGTTAGATTATTTTATTTTTAATTACTTGGAAGTGATGTAGTTGTTTTTAGTTTAGGCTTTTCTTATCAATGCTAGAAGATTATATCCTAAAGCAGGATGGATTTGGATGAAAGTATCTATACTTGCAATATTTTTTTTAAAAAAAAATTACAAAACTGTATTTTGTAATGAAAGTACCTATACTTGCAGTATTTTAAAAAATAAATATTATAAAACTGTATTTCATAAAATAAAAAAAAAAAGGACACATGAAATTGCAGTTAATTATTTTAAAAATACTGCAAGCAGTTTTAAATTTGTATAAATATTATTATCTTTTTTAATTTTTAGTTATGTTAAAAGACAGTAATAAATTCCTAAAATATAGGTAACTAATTACGAATTTTCTTCTTTCTATCAAAATTTCATAATTCAAATATCTTTATTTATAAATTCAAACTAAACAAAAAAAAACTGACATTTGAAATTTAACAAAAAAAAAAGGTAATGCAATAGAAACTGTCAATTGACATAAAACACACAAATTTAATATAAAAATTAAAAAACAAACATACCAATTAACAATTTATTTTCATTTTAATTGATATATAATTTAAGAAGTTTTCAATATGTTACACTTTAATTCATTGAAGTTTGATTTTAATTGCATTAAAAATTGTTCAGCACGAAATCATAAATAAGCTCTACCAAGGATTGCCAAGCATTTGGTATTGAGTTTCCTCCTCCCTTTTTAGTAACAAAATAAACCAAAAGTAGGACCAAATTGAGAGTTAGTAGCACAAACAAAGATGGATTTGTGAATGAGAAATATAAGTTTCCTATTTTCATATCCGCATATCTTGCTCATCCGACATGGCATGAATCACCGAACCTGCACTCAACATTAGTAATGCATTGAAAAAGGAGTGATTCATTAAGTGAAAGACACTAACTGATGCCGCAAGCAAAGATCATATAGCCTAATTGACTGCAATAGGAGAATATGCATGTAAAGCAGTTTATAACATATAAATGTACAATGATAAATTTTACAAGCTTGCAGAAACCTAAAAGCCAAATCATAGATAAGCTTCATTTGGGGTATAAAACAAACCCACACCTGTTTAAATAATGCTATTAATAGAATGATCATTGCAGTATATACATCGAGTTTAGTGTAATTAGACTAGGATAGACTGTGTTGTGTCCCTCAACACTTTGTGGAATTATGCGTGAAAACAAAATCAATTTCAGATTATTTTCTTATGCATAATTATATATTTAATCTAATCTTAATTATTATTAGTTTAAAATTTCCTACACACACATGAATGGAAAATATAGTTTTAGATAAAACAATTTCATAACTCTTCATTCTTTACTACGGAGTCTTATAATCAATGAAAAATTGTGTTGATAATCTTTTAATTTATCAGTAGTTATTTTAATATAACCTATAATCTATAAGTTCTATCTTTACTTATATATAAAAAAATCAAACTAATAATAATGATAATAATAATAAATTTCTGTTTAACCTAAACTAATAATAATAATATAATATAACAATAGTAATAATGTATTATTTTTAAAAAAAAAAACCATCCAACTAAATATGTCCTTTTAATCTTTATTTTGAAAAAAATAGTAATAATTATCCAACTAAATAGGAAGTTTTAAAACTTCCCATTACACTCCCACTTCTAAACAAATTGAAGAACTTAATTAAAATGATTTATTAAAAAAAAAAACACATATGGAAAAAAAAAATGGTGTTTTAATCATTATTTTGAATAAAAAAAATACCCAACTAAATAGGGAGTTTTAAAACTTCTCATTACACTCCTACTTCTAAACAAATTGAAGAACTTTTAAATTAAAATTATTTATTTTACAAACCCCAAGTATGGAAGTTTCTTTTAAAATTTATCATTTAAATATCATTTAATATTTTAAGTTTTATTTCAGATATTTTTTTTTGCATTTTAAAATAAATATTTTTTAATAAGATATAACCTTTTATCTAAAAAAAATAGAACTGATAATAATAATAATAATAATAATAATGATAACGATAATAATAATAATAATCCAAGTATAATGTTATTATAAACATAATTTAATGTCTTCTATGTTTATTATTATTATTATTATGTATTTATTTATATTTACAGATTTTCAATCTTAACACAAGATAAATGAGGAATTGTCTCTATAACTATCATAAATAGGGGTGTTCACGGGTCGGTTTGGATCGGTTATTGGTCAAAACCAAAACCAAACCAAACCAAATATAATATACATTTATCGGTTTGGTTTGGTTCGGTTATTCGGTTATTAACCATACACAAAAATAAAAGAAAAAAATCATTCAAAATGTGAAAAAAGTGACAACAATCCATTCAAAAAAAAAAATAGTTAGAATGACTGAAATTATTGAACTTTCGATCACTGAATTTATTATGATTAAAGCCTTAAAATTCACTATATTGGCTTAGAAGGAAGAGACATTAACATTTTCAGTCCCACAAAGAATTATCATAGACACTCTTATACATGAAATCAATAAAATAAATGTTTTCACCTTGGACATTTTTTCTTTCAATAAGTAAATTATAAAGAAATTATAATGAAAACATATATAAGATCTTTAAAATTGTTTATAAAAATAATATATTAAGTATGTATATTAATAAAATATATGTATATAATTCATTGGTTTTTGGTTCGGTTATTTCTTCGTTTTTTAAAAATAAAATCATAACCAAACCAAATACTATCGGTTTTCAAAAATCTAAAACCAAACCAAACCATACCCAAATAAAATCGGTTTTATTTTATCGGTTTGGTTCGATTTTTCGGTTTGGATCGGTTTTTATCCAAATCGTGAACACCCCTAATCATAAACATAGAAAGCATTAAGTTATGTTTTCATAATTTTATTTTTAAAGGACAATCAAATTGAAAAATTGAAAAATAATATTATGAGAAATAAATTTAAATTTGAATTAAGATAAATAATATTTATCTATATCTAGCTAGTGTTGAATTCTATCTTGAACAATATCACTATTACAAGTCATTTAGCAAATTTAAGACTATTCACAATATATATAATAACATTAAATTAAGTTGAAAATTGCGATTTTAAAATATACTATAAGTTTTAAATTTTCAATTTTTAACTTTTAAAATTTGATTTCAAAGATAACTATCTATATATATATATATATATATACATTATTTTATTACAATAAATTAAATTGTGTACTAATAATGTAAATTTAATATTGCTCAAATACACAAGTTAATGATTTGTATTATTATATTGCTATTATAATAAATTAAATATATTATTAAGTGCATTATATATTTTATTAGTTATTTTTAATTATAAAATTATTACATTTTAAATTATCTGAGCAACACGCGGACACGTACAATAGTTATTAATAATAAATGGATGGATTTTTTTGTTGGATACTCTATCTCTAGCACATAGATATAGTTGTCATCCAAATTGATGACATTAATTTATGATCATGACTTCAAAGAATTAGACTATATTGACACTGCAAGTGTATTAAGACAATATTTTGTAATATAAATTATTTCACTCTTACTGCCACTAAATGGTGTAATATATGGAGTACAGTTGTTTCTTTCATAATTAGAGATTCGACTTTAAATTTTGAATATGAAAAAACATTTTCATCCGAGTGGGTTCTAGGCGGCACAAATCTAAATTAGTTAGACTCGACAGAAAATATTTAAAAATAAAAAAGAATTATTTCATAGATGTCCAATATCTTATATCTCCCATGTTCTCTTGTTATCCTCCCAATTAATGACATTTTTTTAATATTGCAAGTATATATATATAATATATATATATATATATATATATATATATAAATTGCTCAACATGTTACCGTACCTCCCATGTTCTCTTGTTGAAGCTATTTAGAAAAGTAGAATTACTTATAATA
>JAJOOR010000589.1:0-69912 GCA_036250505.1 Solanum acaule | reverse complement strand
AACAATTTAATATGTAGAGAATAAAAATGAAAATATATAGAAACTCAATAAAGTTATCATTGTATAGGTGTCAATTGTAAAATTAAATGGACCCCACTATACTCAATGATAGAAGGCATAATATGTAATTTAGTAGAAAAGTGTAGGCTTTTTCTAAAGATTCTAAGAAGGTCCAAATAATAAGGCTACTAGTACAATTTTTTCTATGGAATGCTTATCACTTTGAGAAGTTGGAATGACAAAAATATCCCCACTTGCCAATTGAATGACCAATAAGTAGCCTTTGAAACTCTCTCTTCTAATATATATAAAAAATATAAATAACTTCAAAAAAATAATAATCATAATTTAATATTTTTAAAACCCCAAAAATCAAAATCATGATGAAGCTCGAAAAACATTTATGTTTCTAAAAAAAATCAGTAGTTTCTTTCGTACCGACCACACCCCTCAATTAATCTTCCTCAAATTCGTCAACAACAAAATTAATGCGTATGACTTGTCAAATATCATGTGATTACAAATAGTATGACATAATTAATATTGTTTGGTCGTGCTCTAATCTAACGTTTTAATATTTTTCATGTACTTAAACAAGAATAAACATGATCCTTTTAGTTAGCAATATAAAATTATTGTTTTAAGTTGTAATCAACTCAACCGTGTAGCATTTATTTAGTACAATCGACAGAAATATTAGGGTCCTTGTTTCTAAACAACGTTATTTTCTTAGGGGCAAAATGGGTTCAATTCATTTTTTATTATTGGCAAACGACATAAGTTTTTTAACGTACGAAGTTTTTTAAGGAAAAAGGATTAAATTAGCATTTAAACTATACGAAATGGTTTATATTTGGCTTGAACATTGAGGAACAAAATTAATATTCCAACAACAATATTATCGTATTTTTAAAAGCTCAAAATTTCTAATAGACAAGTTTCTATTATCAAGGTCAAATTAACTATTCTCGTAACATTAAAAAAAACACTCAAATAACTAAGATGGTATCTCATCTCTACTTAAAAATTAAAAAAAAAGAAAGAAATCTCATCTCTATTGAAACTTCATCTATATAACTCTATAATTGACCTTAATCTTAATATTGAATTTTTCAACACAAATTTTAATTTTAAATTAATTTCAATACGAATACTTAATATCGAATTGAAAAACAAATAAAGTAAGTGTTGTTTTTATCTGAAAAAAATTGATGGAATTAGAAAGAATGAATGTGACACAAAAAAAATTATGACGGCAGAATCTTTTATTAATTTTTTTTTTTTTTTATGATTGACGGCAGTATTTCACCTAAACCCACCTTTTTTCCTATGTGGGTTCAAATACTTTATGATAGCACAGATAGTGACACTTACTAATTTGAGAAGTTAAATAAATATTGGTTACTATACCTTTTATAAATTAATCTAGAAGATTACTTTCTCCGTTTTAATTTATTTATTTTATTTTACTTTTAAATTATTTTATACAGAATTTTTTTGTTAATTTTTAAATTTTAATTTTTCATATGATCTATCTAAAACCGTTAAATCTCTCACATCGGTAGGAATGAGTCTTTTGTTGGACAATTTTTATTTTATGAGCCAATTTTTGATAGTGAATTGAAATAAAATACTATCATCATATTGGAGTGATGTCATTATATTTCACTTATATTTAATCTAAAATCATAAGATTTTAAGTAAAAAACTTACTTTACATTCTAACACTACAAGTAGTAATAATGGAATGATTTGAAATCCATTCATTCTTAATTAAAAAATTCAATTTCGAGGCTTATCCAAGAGATTCATCTATTCTTAATTAAATATTTTAATGTGTGAATTCAGATTTAGAAAATTTTGGACGGCAGAAAGTTTACAACGTGTGAATTCAAATTTAGGAAGTATGCAACGTTCTTAGACATACATTATAATAACTAATGTTAATCATTAATAATCTGGATCGTAATCGAAGGATTTGAAATCCATCCGTTCTTAATTAAAAATTTTGAATTTGAGATTGATCCAGAGATACATCCATTTTTAAGTAAATATTTTAATGTGTGAATTCAAATTTAGGAAACTCTGAAAGGCGACAAATCTACAATGTGTGAATTCAGATTTAGAAAGTATGCAAGTGAATGCAACGTTCTTAAACTATACATAATAATAACCAACATTAATTATAATAGAATGATTTAGAATTCATCTATTTATCCTTAATAAAAAAAATTCAAATTCAAAGTTAATACTTCATTTTTATTACAATATACATGAATTCAGATTTAAAAAGTCTTGTAACGACATATGAATTCGAATTTAATCAGATTTCGGTATAGAAATAAATACTAGCCATTAATTTCTTATAAGGGATTTTAATAATAATTAATAAAATCAAATGCCACCAAATAGACGAATCCACTCTATCTTCATCCTTTCTTCTTCTTCCACTCTCTATAAATCCACCATTTTCATCACTCATTCGAGTTCTCTCTCAGTTCCTCTTTCTTCTCAAATTCCGCCATGAAAATTTCTTAAAGCAACATCAAAAAACACCTTTTTCACCAAATCTAACAATTCTTCAAACACATTTGAAAACTCCATCGTTCTTGCTCTGTTTCTGAATTTCATTTCTTCCCTTTTTATTCACAAATTCCACCATGAAAATTTCTTAAAACCCATTAAAAGAGACACCCTTTTCTCCAAATCTGAGATTTCTGAACTCACATTTGACTAATTGAAACTCTGTTTTTGCTCTTTTTGCAAAGTTTCCAAATATGGTTTCGCTAGAAAATTCTCATTCTCATGTTTCTTCTACTACCCATTACTCCCAAACACGGCCTTATTACTATACTCCACCGCCGTCCTCCGCCAAAGTTCACCGACGTTCAATCGGCCGGTCCATGCGCACTATCCGGTCCAATTTGTACCAAACCGACTACGGAAACTCCGGTCCGGTTTATGAGAACCTTACAGATTCCGTTGTAGATTTTCGCCTTACAGAGCTAGCGAAGAAGCCGCCGGTTGATAAATCTTCTTCTTCCGATGTGGAATTTCTAGAACTTTCTCAAACTTTCAGTGATTTCTCGGCGTATAGCAGTGATATTTCTGGCGAGTTGGAACGTTTAGCTTACATCCCAAATTCGGATCCGAATCGGAGCTCCGTTAGTGAACCCGAACCGGAACCGGAACCTTGTGTAGGGTTTCTGCAGCGGGAGATGTTTTCGACGGAGATAATAGAAAGCATTGAGCCGGAGGATCTTCAACCGACGGTGAAACTCTGCGTCGACAGTTTACAGTCACCGTCGGTGGCCGTGAAAAGATCGGCAGCGGAGAAATTGAGGTTTTTAGCTAAAAATCGAGCTGATAATCGTGCTTTAATCGGAGAGTCTGGTGCTGTTCCGGCATTGTTACCGCTTCTCCGGTGCTCTGATCCACGGACTCAAGAACATGCGGTAACAGCTCTCCTCAATCTCTCGCTTCACGAACCCAATAAAACCTTAATTACAAACTCCGGGGCGATAAAATCATTGATTTACGTGTTGAAAACGGGCACTGAAACTTCGAAACAGAATGCAGCTTGTGGGTTGCTAAGCTTAGCTTTGATAGATGAGAATAAGTTATCCATTGGTGCTTGTGGTGCTATTCCCCCATTAGTGGCGCTGTTAATAAACGGGACGAATCGGGGAAAGAAGGATGCGTTAACTACATTGTATAAGTTATGCACGGTGAGACTGAATAAAGAACGGGCGGTGAGTGCTGGTGCTGTGAAACCATTGGTGGGGTTAGTGTGTGAGGAGGGAACAGGGTTAGCTGAGAAGGCTATGGTGGTGTTAAGTAGCTTAACGGGTATCGAGATGGGGCAAGAAAGTATAGTTGAGGAAGGAGGAATTGCTGCACTTGTGGAAGTGATTGAAGATGGATCTGATAAAGGGAGGGAATTTGCAGTGATGACTCTTTTGCAGCTGTGTGTTGATAGTGTAAGGAATAGAGGACTTCTTGTTAGGGAAGGAGGAATCCCTCCTCTTGTCGCATTGTCGCAGACCGGAACTGCTAAAGCTAAGCACAAGGTGAGTTTCCTGTTTGATTCCATTGGAAGGAAATCTTGATCAATTACTTGTGCTTATTGTTTACCATAAAGAGTAAATCTTGATCAATTACTCGTGCTTATTGTTTACCATAAAGATTGAATTTTTATCCTTTATATGTCATTTAATCGCCATTTACCCTTTGAATTATAGGTAGGTATTATTTGGGTGTACTTGTTAGACATGAATGGAGTTTAATGGATTCAAAGGAATATTACAACCAAATCCTACTAATTGAGATTGATGCTTAGTTGATTGATTGATTGATTCATGTATACCTTTGGGATGAGAAAAATAGCAGTTTATTTGAATAATGGTACCAACTAATAACAAATATTAAGGTCGAACTTAAAATTTAAGTTTTGAAATTAGTAGTGAAATATGTCAAGATTTTCACTTCTAAGTTCTAAAAATAGTCACATGGAGTGTTCCCATTTTTGGGTATAGATTTGGTAGATGAACATGGAAAAGATGAGGAAAAAAAAGGAATTTTGGGTATGGACCTTTATAGTTGCCATGTGCCATTAATGAATACTGTGTTTTCTTGAATTTGTTAGTGTCATATTTTGAAAATTGGTGCTTGTTATGATATAGACACTGAATGCTGGCAACGGTGTTGCTTTCACGGTCCATGAAATGGAAGGCGTAGTTGTCTTTTATGGAAAGATTTAATCTTAATGAAGCTTGGTTGTTTTTGGCAGGCAGAAACATTACTGGCATACTTGAGGGAACCAAGACAAGAAGCCTCTACTTCAACTCCTTAGCGAGGTAGCTTAGACGGTCTTCTACATTTGAGTATTTTCTGTTTATAGGAAGTGATTTGAAGAGTTTGTACAGAGTGGTTTATAAATTTAGAAGTTCATGACATATGTCAAGGTAATCAAGAAAATAAATATCAAGTTAGTTTAAGGAAACTGACCTATTTAGGTAAATTTTTAACCAAGTTATTTACATAGGAGCTGGCAAGGGTGGTGGGAAGGGTTCTCATGTCCCTTTTGAATTATTATCTGTGAGGTTGTTTGGTAAGAATTTGATAATGATCCCTTAGTTTTGTTTGGGTGGTCCAAATTCTTCTGAAAGGGTTACTAATTTTCTGATTCTTTAGTGTGTAAAAAAGCAACTATTTCAGTATGCTTTAGTCTTTTTTTGGTTCTTGAACAATATGTCCAGTAATGAGATATTTTCTTGATTTTATATGACTGAAATGTGTCAAAGCTTAAATTCTTTCATCAAGGTATGGTTGTTGGCATTTTTACAGCTATTAAATTTGTGTCTCCATCTATACAACTAGAAGAGTATCAAATGTTTATATTTTCCATTTGGTGTGAATACAGAGGGTGTAGCAGCCCCACCTCTCCTTATTAGCATCATTTTTCCTAATATGTACTTGTAATTATCTTATTGTGCTTATATTTGTCTATATCCCTAGTGCATTATGACTTTTTAGCTGGCAGAGTTTGCTTAAGCTTTAGTCAATTGAGATGTGTTCAAAGATATGCTTAAATGAGTTGGTTAGCCACACCATGTGGTCCTCCAACCCTTTTTGTTTTACACTGGTATACCAACTAGTTGGTGCGAATTTCGACTATTCAAACCTGATACCTGTCACTTGGTGTTCAGATTTGAACTTGAGAACTCATCGTTCTTCTTGTACTCTATAACCTTTGCTAAGATTTGACCAAATTCGAACCTGGAAATTCATGGTTCTTCTCCCACTTTAAACGGAGGATACATATTATTTCTCACCTGCATAGGTATCGGTACCTAATATTTTTTGCCTACGGAATATGAATTGAGAACTCATGGTTCTTCTCTAACTTCATTGACCACAACACCATTTCATCGGGCGTGTGTCCCCTCTTCTACATATTTTTTGATAATCCAACACTTAATTCTATTTGGCTCCCATTAAGTTAAATTCAGGTGATAGTGAAGTAGTTTTTGTTAATGTATCATGCCATGGGACCCTTTGGAATACTAGCAGTATCTATAATGCCAGAATCACAACTCTCAAAATGTGGCATATGATATGTTTGATAAAGTTCTCTTCGAGTCATTAATCATTTTAGTAGTACAAATAGAGGGTTGAGACAGTTGATATTTAATTGTTCTCTCTACTTTTATATGGACCAAAATGAGCACTGCATTTGTCCAAAGGCATGGGGTGGAGGTGGGGGGTCCTTTTGAATTATTACTCCTTGTTGTAAAGGGTATAGAAGTTGCTGTGGATTGGTCCTACTTGTTGCCAATGACCTATGCAAAATGGTGTAAACAGTGTGGGCTTTTTTATTTTTATTTTAAAATGATGGTGATGTCCAGGCCAGCTTGTGATGACTTCGAGTATTTCTCGAGATATCTCTCACCAATACAAATCTTGTCGACCAATATTTAGATAGATGGTAGAAATCATATAAGGTATTTTACCTTCACTAAATGATGATCCTGCATGTATTTCGTGTGTATTCCACTAGCAATTTGAAAAACCTCGTGAATTGGTTTGGGTTGCACACCCTGCCCTCCAATAGTTGACATCAACGAGTAAACTAAAAAATCATTTAAACTAAAAAATCATTTAACTCCTCACATATTTATGACTTATTTTAAACTACAAATCTTTAATGTCTTTCTTTTATCTTAAATCTCGCCTCTAGTCAAATACTTTTACATAAATTGAGAGAAAAAACGTACCTTGTTTGTTATAACATGTTGTGTTGTTCTATAAGTACATTTGACAGATAAAGAGGGCATTAGTTGTCACAACAAGTTGTATAATTTGTCTTGCTGTTTGGATGGGCCAATTTCACTTTCAATATTTCAGTTTTCTAGCAATCTTTGAGAAAACAAGGGACAGTAGGTATAATCCATATAAATATATATATATGTAATTTCTTGATTCTATGAATTCTGTGGGGAGGGGGGGTGCAAGCGTGGAGGTCAAAAATGAGGTATGTTGGGGTGTGGAAAGGATACAGTCGATGTAGAATATCACTTGTAGAACTTATTTTCCATATTATCCCTCGAAAAATTATTTTCTTCATTTTTAAGGAAATTTTATTTACTACATACCGAACACACCCTTAATCCTAAGGCGAAATCACTTATAGAAGATATATTGCATATCGTTGAGCTATTTGGCAAATTTATCTATTCAGCCTGACGTAATAATAACATTTTATCCCCATGTGATCATGAGATTACATGTTCATGCGATGAAAATAGTTTTTCTTGTAGAATGCAAGGAAAAACGGCGTACAATAAAGCAAGCTTATCTTAAGTTTGTAATTTCTTTTTAATTTGATAGATAATAAGCCCAAGGAAAAGTATATGACAAGCACTCATATAATCCCCCCTTAATTGTTAACCATATTTGATTTGGACTCCTCACCTTTTATTGATGGACCATCCCAAGTCGCAACTATATTTCACAAGTTGGAAGTGTTGATAGGGAAAAAAAGGCCAAAAAGTTATAATCAATCTAAATTTGTAAAAACAAAAGAAAATAGGAAGGGAAAAAAAGGGCCATAAATTGTCTCAAATTTGGAAAATAGAACCTATTTTTCATTTGTTAGTAAACTGGCTCAGATTTGCTCCTCAACTATGGGAATAGAAAGATTTGCCCCCAAACAAATTGGGATTGGCTATATGAATCCTCACTAACCATCATGAAGCAATGATCCCGGTAACAAAATATTATTAACACAATAATGTAACAGAATTTGAAACATCATTCGTATAAAAGTTAACCAAGAAATTGAAAAGTTTATCGAATTTGCAAGCAACGTATCCAGAAAGGGAAAGATAACAACTCAACAACCACCAGAGCGGTTGTTGGACATTCTAGTAGAGAACGTAGAAACGAAGAAAAGAATCTCAACAAGAAACTGAACATTTGCTTTAAGTCTCATAGTATCACCCAATATGCATTGGTACAATTATCGTATATTCCGTTATCCAACTTTACATCTCAATCAAATGCCAAATGTAGAAAAGAAGAAAGAAAATGAAGGCCTATAGTAAAGAAACGCTATGTTCAAACGTTACAAGGAAGTCCCTTTACGTTGTAAACAATTGTTGACGATAAAGTTCTATAGTTGGTATTGAATTAGCTCCAAGTGAATGTACCTTTAGCCTGAAGTATTTCCCCAAAATGAATGCTTAATCCACAATCTCTGACTTTGATCATGCTGTATTTTCCACCTACATTAAATATTCGATATCCAAATTCCATACATTTATCTTCCTAGGCAGCAATACCTGAAGAAAAAACAAGAGAATGTAAGTAAACGTAAGAAGGACGCCAACAAAGCAAGTTCATAGTAAATGCTGGACATGGAACATCATGATCTATGCTTACAACTCGCGTTGCTTGGATCCTTCAAAAATGTTGACGGGTGTGTGTTGGATCCTCCAAAAGTTATTCATATTCGGAGGATCTGATATGGTGTGGTGGCATTTTGGAGGATCCGAGCAAACATAGAGTACAACAAGAAGCATATTACTGCTTATGATGGGGTTATGAAAGCCAAGTTAAGCCTAGAAACGAGAGCAATATTCTACGCAAAATCAGCAATAATATCATTTGGTTTCCGGCTAAATTCTACCCCCACACCCCTCCTCATTTTGTTTACCCTTCCATATTGTAGAACAGTCCTGGCCTACCATTTAATCAGTTCTTGTGCATTTAAAATATATCAAAAAGTATTATTAAATAGAAAGACCCAAAAAAAGGTATAGGGAAATTACTTTTACCTCTAGTTGATCTATTTGCAACACTATAACCACCCACATAGCTGAGGGAGTCTGCACTCCCGACTCCATAACTAAGAGCTCCAGCGCTGTCTAGCTCTGGAGAGGATGCACGCCAAGTAGAGTCCTCAAAAATCGAACTGCTTACCGTTCCATAAAAATCCCCAAAAGCGTTTGCATGAACACCTTGTGTTGGAGCATATGATGATTTAGCATCAGGATTACTTCTTGTATTTTGTCCATACCCTGCCCCACCTGCAAATCCGTTCTGTCCACCGCTGAAAGTGATGTTGTCATCGCCGAAAGAACCGTTACGTCCACCTTGGCCAGAAATTGGAGAGGTACCCCATGTTGTTCCAAGACCTCCAAAAGCACCAGATAGTCCTGTATTCCCGCTTCCTGAACCAACAAACATGCTAGTGTTTGCATAATTTGTACCATGAAAAAGACTGTCATTCTCCCACTTGTTCTGACCTGTTGAATTCAACACAGGACCATTTCCAACTCTTCCAGAGGCATGCCCGATAGGGACATTGTATTTGTTTGAATTCTCGTTGTGAAAGGAATTTAAGTTACGTCCATAACCAAGAACGGAGCTGAATTTTCCACTTCCCCCATAGCTTGAGTTCAATCTGGAGTCTATTTCAGTTCCCATATTGTAGTCAGCTGGACCAAACAAAGAATATCCATTGCGACCAACGGAGATTGGAGAATATCTACCTTCCACTCCGACTCCATAGCTTCCCATCAGGCTTGGACTATAACCTTGAGCATACACATTAAGGAAATTGTTTACCCTGTTCATGCCATGGTTGTATCTACCTACTAATTGGCTTTGGGTTGACCCAGGCGATAACTCTTTTGGAACAGCACGCTTGACTTCGACCCTTTTACCATTAAGTTCATGAAATGTTTTGAATAGTACATTATCAACTGCTTCCTCTGAGTCATACGTGATGAATCCAAAACCTCTAGGCCTTTGTGTATTATGGTCATACATCACCACGACATCTGTGATTGTCCCAAATTGGTCAAAATACTTCTTGAAGTCACTCTCAGTGACTGAGGATGCCAAACCCCCGACAAAAATCTTTCTGGTGCGGGCAGGACCTGGAGAACCCTGTATGCTTCCGTTGGTTCGATTGACATGTTGATCGTCCCTCGGAACAGCTTTTTTTGCCTCTACCTGTTTTTGAAAGGGAATAATCAACAAAGTATACATTTGTTTCTTATCATAAGATTTCACAATATATCTGACTTTACCTAAAAGAACACACTTGTTTTGCTGAGAATACAATTACTGAACTATTTGAGTTTCCTTACCTTGCTATGGACATACAGTTTTCTGGTTAAGAGGTTACAAAGTCTTGACTGACCGTTAAAAGATAATTTTATGATAAATAGCCTAAATCAGCTGAGCTAATTCTGCTTAATTGAGCATGGTTTTCGATCCACATTTCCAAACACTAATTGCTACATCCTTTTATCTCATGCAACATGTTAGCTTTCTAACATTCAATATTTTATATTAGATCATTTGAAGCTAGTGACCAAGTGTGCTATAACTTGGTACTTGCATTACTTCCGATTGCGTAGCTCCAAACAGATTCACTTATGTAATACTAACACTCATCAAACCGAATCAATATCTTCGGTCAAAGTGATGCAGTATGCATTTTACACACATCCAACACATGGAACTGTGAAAATCTCATGAAAGTGCATTTCCAATGTATCTTATTGTAATCATAAGCTATTGCAGGTCTCAAGAAAACAACAATTAGCATTCTCACTGATAAGAATCTCAGAGGGAGAATTTGAAAAAATCCGGACACGATTAGCTTCAATATGTTTCGTAGACAGCATGTGGATTTACTTAAAAATTGACATAACATTTCAATAAAAAGGCCAAAAGAACACAATTAACCTTCGATTTTAAGCTTCATAGTCAGAGCATGTGGATTTGCTTAAAATTTTTGACATAACAGTTCAATGAAAACGTCAAAAGAACACCATATAGGATGTAATAAAAAAATAATAAGTCCAAGAATCACGGAGGTTACTTACAGTTCTACCATCAATAATGTGTTTTTCTTTAACAACTTTTTCAGCAATGGAAGGGTCTGCAAAGACAACAAAACCAAAACCACGAGCACGGCCAGTGATTCGATCTTTCATGATCACAGCTTCAACTACATCACCAAAAGCTTGAAAATATTCTCTGAGCCTATCATCATTTGTGTCCCAAGATATCCCTCCAACAAATACTTTGCCACTCTCCATTTCCTCTCTGCAGATGACATTACGAAATCATCGATCCGAAAATGAAACTTAACATAATTGTGAATTGATTGAGTCAACAAAAGACAATCTTCCAACTATAATTCAAATCATTCACTTGATCAAAGCAAAAGGCCTAACATAGGATCTAAACAACAACAATATACGCAGTGTAATCATACAAGAATCCCATAAGTGAGGTCTGGGGAGGGTAGGATATATGCAGACCTTACCTCTACCTTGGTGGGGCAGAGTTTGTTTCCGATATACCCTCAACTCTAAAGAAATGTAACCAATGTAGGAAAGTAAGAAAGAAAAGCGACGACAAAATAGCAAAATACAAAACAAATGTCGCAACAGATTATTAATACACATCGGAGAAAAGAAACTACGGATACCTGAATCATACAACTAGAAGTAAAAAAACAATATCATCTCAAACAAAAGAAACTACTAAGAACTTGGAGATTACAATACTCAATTAAAGAATGTATAATCTACAATTCAACTAGAGATCTCTAATCTTCAACCAAATCCAAATTCAACAAACCCCACAAACCAGAATTCTTGAAAAAGTCATAAAGATTGAAGCTTTGACTTGAAATATTCAACTATGGAAACAGACACAGACCCACAAACCATAATTCTGAATAAACCATAAAGGTTGAAACTTTACTTTATCATCAAACATCAAAAAACTATGAAAACAGATACAGACCCACAAACCAGAATTCTGAATAAACCATGAAGATTGAAACTTTATCATCAAACATCCAAAAACTATGAAAACAGACACAGACCCACAAACCAGAATTCTAATTCAACCGATTGAAACTTTACCATCAAACATCCAATAACTATGAAAACAGACACAGACCCACAAACCAGAATTCTGATAAATCCATAAAGATTGAATCTTTAATATGAAACATCCAAAAATATATCAATATGTATATATGGAAGAACTTAAAGAGGTCAAATTTACCAAAAAGATGAAGGCTCAGATTGAAGAAAAAAAAGATTGAAATTCAAGATCTGCTAGAGAGGCATAAAGCAAAAGGCAGAGGGCTAAAATGCCCTCTTTTTCTTTTTCCTCTCTATTATTTTTTGCTTCTTCTTAAGATTTTTCAGTTTTGGTCTCAAATTGTTGGAGTTTTTATCAATGAAAGGGATGAAGGGAAGAGAAAAAAAGAGTGTGGTATAAAAAAAACTGATTGACAATCTGAAATGGCTAAAATTTATACGTATTATATATTATTATAGGTATATATACAATTTGCATATATAAGTTATAACCAACTACTATACTTATATATTTGTATCTATTTAATTAAAGTATATTAGTATATTATATTATACTTGGTTATCTCTTGGTGAGAAATGTTGAAGCTGACAAGAGGGTGGAAGATGGAGACTTTTGATTTCGCTTTATTTTATAAGTACTATTTGAAAAATAAATAGTTTATGGTCTAAATTATTTATTTTAGCGAGTTTCACATTTTAATTATTCGTTTTTTTTTCAATCTATTTTATGTATTGAAATATATTTCAACGGTAAAGTTACCTATTTTAAAATAATAATAATAATATATCAACTGTTATTTATTTTCATTTTCTATCTCAACTATTATATTTAGAAAAAATAAATAACTAATAGTTAAAATGTGTTTGATAATTTAAATACAAAAAGAAAATAACTCATTATTATGTGGGAAACTTTGGGAAAAAGAAATAATTTAAATAACATTTCTATTATTATCTCTAAAAAACTTCAAAATAACTTTAACGTCTTGAATTCGATTAATGAATTTAAATAACATTATGAATAAAACATTTTATTCTCAAAATAAAACTTTTTGATTAATTTAGAATAGTTGGATTTCAAATATTATTTTTATTATGTGACCTTTTGTTATTAACCACGTGGAAGTATTGCCTTCATTTTATTTTATTTTTTTACCCACTGATTCTCAATTTTTTCAATGTCTCTCTTTTTATTTTATTCCCTTTTCCTTTTGTGCTATTAGTTTTTAAAAAAAACGAATAATCAAACATGCATATAAAAGTGATGCAAAATAGTTTTTTTGGGATCTAAAATGAATAATAAAAATTTTGGTTTGTTATGTTTCACACATTTTTTGTACTTTAATTTTGAAATAAAAGTAGATTCAAATTAAGAAAAATTATCTAAATACACAACTTATATTATATTATCTAAAATTCTCTACCACTTGAAAAAATTAGAAATTTTTCTACTTTACGTAATGTTTCAGTCGGATACATCACTTTACGCGATATATTGAGACGTACATGATGTATCGGAACATTACTTTACGCAATGTACTAGTCGAATACATCATTTTATGCAATGTATCGGGACATACACGATGTATCGAAACGTTGAGTGATGTATCCGAAACTGAGATGTTATGTATTAGGACATTGAGAGATGTATCCGAAATCGAGATGTGATGTATCGGGACGTTTTGGGATGTATCCGAATTCCACCAAATTTAAGTGATTTTTGTAATTTGAAAAATAGTAGAGATAGGATGTAATTAGCTCTTAACTCGATGAGATTTGTGTAAAATCTACTAAATTAACCAATGTATTTAATAAACTAATGTTGCTATTCTAATTCTAGTTATATTCTAATTTCCGAAAAATGTTATCGGATTTATCACATTATCAATTTAATGATTTGTTTCCTTTCGCCGCTCACTCCAAGTCTCCAAAATGATGGTGCAAGCCGTTAGATGAGAAGTCACTGGTGGATTACATAAAAGTCACTATTTTTTTTATTAATAATCGATGGATAAATCAATTAATCAATTGCAAAATTAATAATGATGGATAATTGTTAAGTCGAACCAAATCAACCAATAATTTATCAGTTCGATAGCAATTTAATACGTATAAAAGTTAATAATTAATAAATCAAATCATTAAATATAAAAATCAAACTTAACCATCCAATAAAGTTGATTTGACCAACAACAAAAAAAGTTGAATTCAAACACATTCAAATTCCATGCTTCTTCTTTTTCACCCCCATATATCTCATATTTGTCTGGAAGTAATTAAAGGTTTAAAACTATTTTTTTAAAATGAAAGAGAAATTTAGGTAATTAATAGCAATAATTAAAATAAGAATCAAATTAATTTAATTAATCATTTCAAAAGTAATTGTGGCTTAGCTTTCTTCATGTGGAGGAAAGGGATGAACCCCAACTCAAACATTGGACGGTGGCACCCTGTCACATCCTCTAATACTAATAATAATAATAATAATTTAATTGAATAAATTTTTGTTGTTTTTGGCCCACAAAAAGAACAGAACAATTAATTGATTGAGACTTGATTAGTTTAAACAAAATACCAAAAGGATGTAAATTTAATACAATCACATGGATGAGGCAAACAACAAGAAAGGGATTGATGAGTAAAGATACTTCAACAACTATGTCTCAATCCTTAAATAAATTGAAGTCGACTATCTGAATTTATTTATATTGTTAGTCAGTCTCAAATCGGATAAAGGAGGAAAGTTGATAGGTGAATAATCAGCGTAAAGCTATTCACATCACATTAACGAGAAAAACTATTCTGCAGGGGTAAATTTACTATGTTAGATTTGGAAAACTATCTTTCAAAGGCGGATCTGTTGTATTAGGCATGTGTTTGGGCTTTGAATGAACAATAGCTTTTGCTTAGATCCTATGATTGTTTTCAGATTTTTTCCTTTTAATATTTGTAATTATAAATTCAATAACAACAACACATTATGGGTTTGGTGACAAATCTCTAACCTGTATATATCATAAAATATTGGAATATATATATTTTAAAATAAAATAAAATGACAACTAATTAACCGTCCCTCTCAAACCGTTCCAATAACTTTTGCTTAGATTCTATGCTTCATCTTTAATCAAAAGTTTTAGTTTGAGGTTAAGTGAAGGGTCTTTTTACGTAATTTTCCCTAAAAAATGGAAAAAATATTAGCAGGCCCCCTATAATGGATCTTAGGCGCAAATTTGAATTAGTTGTTACCTTAACTTTATAGTTCATTTTACTTAACCATAATTAATTAACATGTGTTTTACTTCATTAAATCACGTAATAATGAAAATTGCATTAGTTTGGTGTACACACCCAATGCGGGTAAGTTTTTTCTGTTTTCCTCTTGAGACCTCAAGTCAAAATATTTAGACATAGCACTAGTGTTCATACCTTCGACCTATGTTGCTCAAGTTCTTCAAAAATGTCGATATGTCTATTACATCCTTAAAAAGTAGCACATTTTTTTAGGATTCGACACGGATACAACTAACATATTTGGAAAGTTCAAGCAACGTAGCCTTCAATTATGCTCGAGATAAATGACAAACAAAGAGAACATATAAACAAAAACAAGAACAATGAAATATAGAATCCTTCAAAAGTAGCACATTTTTGAAGGATCTGACATAGGTACAACAATATATTTGCAAAGTTCGAGTAAAGTAGCCTTCAACTATGCTCAGGTCAAATGACAAACAAAGAGAGCATATAAGCAAAAACAAGAACAATAAGATGGAAACTTTAAAGGATGCCAAAACAGGTTTATCATTACAAAGTTGGCGCAGCAGAATACAAGTTCAACAGAAGTTCCAAATTCTGGTTAAGTAAGCTGGTAAGTTTACTTATGTTGCTCGGGCTCTTCAAGAATGTCGATAGAGGTGTGTCGAATCCTCCAAAAGTAGTGCAGTTATGAAAGACTCGACACATGTGTGACAACATTTTTGGAGAGTTGGAGCAATATAGCTTTCAACTACGATCGGGACAAATGAAAATCAAAGAGAACCATGTAAAAACTAAAAGAAAAACATAAGATAGAAACTTTATGCCCAAAACAGATTTATCATTACAAGTTGGCATAACAAACTAAACTTTTGGTTAAGTAAGCTGGTAAGTTTGGTTCATTACAACAAAATTCTCTGCTAATTTCATGTTTGATTAAACAGATGCCAGCTGAGTTTATGGTGTCTACTATAGAAGAGCTTAACTACCTCTGCTAATTCCTACACTGGGATTTACAAGCTCGAGATTTCAGAGACTTACCTCTCTATAACAAGAAAAAAGTTTCAAAGAAATGGTCTCGGCTCTTCTGTTCTTCCAAATGCTAATATCAAGATCCCAAAGGCAATGAATGAGGTAATTGCCAAGCAGAAGAAGTTGCTAAAGCTCTGTTGTTCCATCCAATATAAAGAGCCCCCTGGCTTTCAGCAAGCCTATAATTTGAGCTATACTCCTTCAACATGACCTTGATGGTCTCAGCAACCGATGGACTCAGCGGGCATGGTGTAAATCCAGCCATCAAAAGTCTTGACCTCCACTTACCAAAAACTTCATGCCTTTCCACTCTATCGGCCCCTTCACATGCTATGAGATTGACAACATCCCGTGCAATACAATGCTCCTCTGATCTGATCCGCTGCATGTCATTCCTCGGGCGAGTTACATCGACTGATTCGAACATTGCTTTGTGGTAATCTAGAGTTTCACGGAACCTTGGAAGGAAAGGGGCAGTGTTGGTGTTCATTTCTTGTTCAACTAGGGCCACGATTTTGGGAGACAAGCTCTTGACTAGTCTTAATAGGCGGTCTCTATGGTTCATAGTGCTTACACTCTCGTCTGGCATGTGGTGCAACATGTAAGGGAAGTTAACTGCCAGGCTTTCTCCATGTCTAACTCGTAGGTTCTCTAGTTTGACCATACAGCCTGACAATGCAGCATTATGGAATTCGAAAGGCACTCTGCAGGACTTGGCAATGCTCGCTAACCTTTCACCGACTAGCTGAAGTCCACCACCGCGTGCATGAGCTGATTGGGAATCATCAACGCCTGTGATGCGGAGAAATGGCGGACCACCAGGCAGACGAGCCAGATAGTGGATGAGGAACATCCATTGACTTCCCTGTGCAATTTGAAAATCAATGATATGGATTCTATTCTCGTTCTTCATGGCTTCGCTTATGACAACATTGGCGGACATATAAGCGAACTTGAAGTAAGGGGTGATGTGATAGAGAACTTGCATGTAGGACAACAATTCTGAGCTAGTTGGTTCGTTGCATTTAAGTTTTTTGTATATGTTACTTCCGGAGGACAATAATCGTGCTCTTAGACCTTCCAACATGTATGCACTGAGTCGTTGCATAGGTTCCCCAGAAACCGATACCCTTTTCTCCAAAACATTCATCAGAACTTCTGCAGTCGAGGTATCAGCTTCATCTACTGCTTCAGCACAGGCAACAAGCAACTCTTTCAAGTCCAATCTAGTGGCTACATCCAATACTTGGTTCTGCCTTGTCAAGGAAAAATGTTTTGAGACTACACCATTTAACGAGCAACTGCAGCTGTCATCAATATCGGATTCAGGCCTTAGCAACTTATTATTCAGATCCCACAGCTCATGCTTCTTTCCGTTGCTGTCATCAACTCCTGAACACAAACTTACAGGTGAACCAGAAGTGTTCTCATAGGAATGACGCTTCTCAAACATGTTTGACTGAGAACATTGAGGAGAGAAAGGACTCCTGTTGGAAGAGACGCTTACGGAAGGATCTGCATCGTAGATGGCACAGTCAGTAGCCGGAAATGAGTCCATAGTGAAGAACTTTTCATTCTGTGTCTTTAAAGAAACCTCTGTTCCGGAGTTGCTACCATCGTTATAGTTGCTGTTGTCAGAAGCATGGCAAGGGGTGTAGTATTGCTGAACTTGCTGCATTGGCTGATTGTACAATTTATGTACACTACACGGCCTTTGAGGTCCCTGAGATGCTTGCATCTGACAATAAGTAACTCACTCACTGTGGGCTGTGCCAAAGGAAGACACTGATCAGCAAATATCTACACTAAAACTACTCACGACATCTCAAAAACCAAAGGTTCTTTCAGAAGAGAATGACTGCTGAATCTGAAGCACTAGAGCTAGAATGGATATCTCCAGTACACTGCTGATGCAGTTGTCAGAGCCAGCAAAATCTGCCAAGAAGTAAAACATGATCAGTATTCTTAGTGAGATCAAACTTTTAAAACGAATACTAAAGATCACAAGAGATTGTCACAATATAACAAAAAAGCCTTCCTTTTACAGCCAAAATGCAATTTTTATCAGTGTCAAAGAAGTTGTGGACAATATTCATGCTCATAAACAAAACAACACAGAATTAGGAAATGTTATGACAAGATTCCACATCATTTTGATGGAAAATTACGAAAGGATAGAATCAAAAGAAGAATATACCCAAAAAAATGGTAATACACAAAGTATGATCATTCATCAATGCCTAAAGCATTCGAGAAATGGGAAATGCGTATCAGATCAGTAAATCTAACATTTGAAAACGTTGCCACTCTCTCCTTGACCAAGACACATATATAGGAAAGAATTAGGGAAAACGTTAAGGGAGACTAATCAATGAAGTTGTTGTTGCAGTTCTAAATGAGGAACAATGAATTAGTTGAGGATTCAATGTAACTACCTGCATTTAGTAAATGAATAAAGAAAGCCAGCAAATGCACCAGACTTGTTGGTCGATAACTCCGAAAATGACATGATAAAAAACACAAAGGCAGTAGTGGATTTACCAAGGGTTTAGAAACTTATCGAAAAATAATAAAAAGAAAGCTCCATTGTTGATTTTTTGAATAAAATGATACCCTTAACATCAAATATCCTTTTATATTACTACAAACAGTGGATTACCTTTAAACAAAGAGATAAATCTTCAAATTCAAGTGCAATCACGAAGAATTAGCAAGATAATCGACAAATTATCAAACCTCGACTTAGGCTAGCACGGCTTGCTATGCTCTTCAACCTCCAACTCCCTAACTCAACCTCTTAATTTGTGGGGAAAAAAAGTCTATCTAAGGCTAGCTTTGAAACTGTAGGTTGTTGTTTTTTTCGTTATACAGTCAATAACAAATTAAATGAAACACGACGAAAAAGAAGTGAGCAGTTTGACTAGGAATAAATCTTCGTGTTTGTTTATCTTCAACTCCTCCACCCCCTACCCCACCCCACCCCACACATCTTCCCCTCGCTTTCCACAACTAACAAGGTCTACATTGATTTCCCCTTTCTTTACTAATAAGATTAAGATTTTTCTGTTTCTAACCCCAACCAGCACCTCA
This sequence comes from Solanum acaule, assembly GCA_036250505.1. Taxonomy (NCBI): domain Eukaryota; kingdom Viridiplantae; phylum Streptophyta; class Magnoliopsida; order Solanales; family Solanaceae; genus Solanum; species Solanum acaule. The sequence continues at coordinate 50,614 of JAJOOR010000589.1, read as the reverse complement.
AACAAATATCTCTACAAAGATAACTCAGATCATTAACTCATAAACATCCCTCAGCTCTCAATAGGCACCCTTAACCAAAGGCTCGGATCGAGGTAGGAAGAAAAATCCTGGTAGGAAGCGCTAGAGCTTCCCTTAATAATGGGCCTTACGCGGATTAATTTGGGACCCCAATGCAGTACCAAACACTGGATGAAAACAAAAAATCTCCAGTTCTACTGATTACTTAGCATGTAACATTGAACTTAAGTTAGCAAACAACAGAAGAAAAATAAAAAAGATGCAACCTTCATACCTTAGAAATGGAAAACAGACAAACAGAAATGGAAAAGCAATAAAGCCGCAGTACAAATGACCAAAGCTCTAGTTTTATTTTTGGAAAACAGGGAAAATATATCCCTCAACTTTGCAATTTAGAGTGGAGATATCCCTCGTTAAGAAGTAGTACATATTTTCCCCTTCTCCCTTTATTTTTTTTGGAAAACAAATAAAAGAGAGACATAGACTGAACTCCAAGGAAAAAAGAAAGACATAGACTCCATATAAAAAAAGTCTTTTCTTCTTTTCTAAGGTACGCATTGAAACAGTAATTTCCTGGTTTTTTCAATATACAGTCAATAACAAATTAAATGAAACACGACGAAAAAGAAGTGAACAGTTTGACTAGTAATGAATCATCGTGTTTGTTTATTTCCTAAAAGATTGGTTATCGCCTTATTTCGTTGTTGTTACTATCCTTTCTACTGTATGTTGTGTATAGTTTTTCATTTCGCATTATTTCGTTATTGTTATTGTTCTTCTAAGCCAAGGGTCTATCGAAAAGAACCTCTCTATATATAAGGTAGGAGTAACGTGTGCTTTCGCTCTACCCTCTCCAAACCCCACTTGGGTATGTTGTTGACTAAAACACTATACTTTAATTCTTTCCTTATTCATAGAATCAACTGAACTCCAAGGAAAAAACAGAAACATTGACTCCATATCAAAAAAGGCAATAACTTTACAAGAACCACTAAAGACTAACAACACCAGAAACTCAAACCAAACATTAAACAAACCAAAGGTCCATAGAAAATCAAACACTACTGACCAATTTTCCTACCCACCTCGACTAATTCCACGGCATATCTACATGGGCGGCTCAATGCCTTTAAAAATGAGGCATCTGTGAAAATTTGAAAGTAAGCCTTTTTAACAAAAAAATATTCTATATTTTTTAATTTATTTGTCTTTTTTTTAGTTTGTTTTGAAACATTAATTAATATTTCTTTCTTTTTTGTCAATTTTTAAATTTAACTTCCACGTGATAGGTTTAAGACCACAAGATTAAAAAATATTTTGGTATATATATATATATATAGTTTAACATCATAGAAAAAATAAAGTTTTTTTTACTAAAACGAAAGAAATTACGAACCTAAGACCTCACAGTTCTTAACCCCTTCATTGACCACTACGTCACACCCTTCGGTGCAAACCAGAGTTAAATAACTCATTAATAATTTTTTTTAAAAACAATAGAAAAAGGGTAACAAGAAATTAGTTCAGTGAGTATGACAAACCTTCAAAACATTACTCAAAAAGATGTATTTTTGAAGAATTCAGACGAAAGTTGGAACCTTTTTTTGCCTTCGGCTAAACACACATTAAAACAAACCAAAAGTCAGCAGTTGATAGAAACAATTTACACTAATTCAAAAATCAAACAGTTCTTAATAAGCCTAATCTTCCAAGAAAAACCAGAGGATATATCACTCAATAAAGAATAAAAATAGAAAATTGCAACAAGAACCTACAATAACAAAGTATAGAGTATAATGCAGACCTTCGAGATAGAGAGAGTCCGTATACGAAAGGGCAACAAGAACATCATAGAATTAATTCAAAAGATCAATCAAAAAGATGTTTTTTTAAAAGAATTCAAATGAAACACATATTAAAACAAACAAAAAATCAGCATTTATAGAAACAATTTAGACTAATTTCAAAAATCAAACACTTACCAGTAAAACTAATTTTCCAAGAAAACTAGATTACATAACACAAGAACAAAAACATAAAAAGATAACAAGTCAAAAAGATGTTTTTTAAAAGAATTCAAATGAAAATTGCAACTTTTTTTGCCCTTTTGCTAAACACACCTTAAAACAAACCATTCAAAACTCAAACACTTCCTAGTAGTACAATTTTTCAAGAAAATTAGATTATAAAACACCAACAAAAACAGAAAAGGTAACAAGATCATCATAGAATTAATAAAAAAGATGTTTTAAAAAAGAAATTAAGAGGAGAGATAGAACCTTTTTGTCTTCTGTTAAAACAGAGATAGAAGAGGAATTTGCCTGGTGTGTTTTGCTGATGGAGAATATGAAAGAATTTGGTATTTGCTTTATATAGTCAAAAATAAAAGGACTCGGAAATAGAGGGAAATATTGCCATCGTAATTGTGATGTAATGCTTAGCATAACATAAAATAAATTGCTCGTTTTGTTCTTTAAATGAATTGATCTTTCAATGTAAATAGGTAACTGAAGTTATGTCCCGTGAGATATTATGATAAGAAAATATAAAATGATTTTTGTCCCGTGGAAAACATTACTCACTCTATTTCAATTTACTTTTTCCTTTTAGGTATGTCCTTCAAAAAATATAATCTTTCGGTAATTAAAAATAAACTTTAAAGAAAAAATAGGGGTAATATTACTATTTTATCTTTTGACTTATTAAATTTAATTTTTGAGAAATGTGTTAGATGATAAATATTATTTAATAATAGCAAGGGTAAAATAAACACAAAAGGTAAATTATCTCTTGATTTTTTAAACTAGACAAGTATTGTTGGACAACTATTTTTAGTATAGTGGACAACTATTATTGGACGGATGGAGTATTTGTTTAGATCGGAAAAGAAGATTTATATCTCCAAATTTAACTTAGAAGTAAATATCTTTATTTTTTTTGGAGAGTACGAAGTCGTATCAAATCAAAATACATTTAATCTTGTAAAAAAAGTAAAATTGTATATCAAATTATAACAATGCCACATACAATAAGGAGATATTACTTTTTATGAGGAACATAAATTAAAGATTAATACAAAATAGGAATAAATGTTCAAAGGACCCTTTTTATCTTTTCCTCTATTTCCTTGATTTTGCCATGTACTGATATTTTTCGCATAATCGAAAAATCTTCGAAAATTAAAATTTGATTATTTTTTTCATACAAATGTTAAGTATTTCACTTGAAGGCTTTATGTGTGTGAATTCGATTAACTGAATTCTTACAAATTTTCAAAGTAGATGAAATTAAATTTATTTATAGTAAAATTAAATTCATGACGTATACATCACGTCATTTATGGATTTATAAAAAAATACCATTTGCTTACTAAATTTTTAAAAAATTACTTAAATATATTAACTAAATCTTTAAGAAAACTATAATTTCACGCATACATCACCGAGTTACATTTTTACCATTAGATCAAAGCCTAAGCCCCTAACCCCCAATGCAACAATTTGCCAATGAAGCGGAGAAGGAGTAAATACTTATTGGCGTGTTGAAAAGTATACTCCTATATATTAATTTTTAAACACATATTTTATGTGTGCATATCTCGTATAAATTATTTTAAAAAAATTATACATATTTTAAAACTATTTGTTTTTGAGTTATAAAATAGTAATTTAAGTATTTGAGAATCACTTAGTTCTTCAAATCTAGAATACCTAAAGAACATTCATCCAACTACTTCAAATGATCATGTACTTGTTTTGAAATGATTGAAAAATATTTAAACTAACAATTAATTTAGTTAGATACAATGAAGTTTTTTTTAAGAGTTGCTAAAAAATTTGTGAGTGCTTAAATTATTCGTATTTAATAAAAATTAAATTGATTATGTCTTCTTAATTAAGTACATTCTTCTTTAATACTAAATTAGTCAAGGTGCGTGTACTTTTATCATTATGTCTTTTCATCTCCTTTCTTGTTTTTGCCATGTACTAATGTTTTTCATGTAAATAGAAAATCTTTAAGAATTTGTCCCATGTAATTTTAAATTCTATGAATTTGATTTTTTATTTTTCTTCATACAAATGTATGGTATTTCACTTGAATGTTTCATGTGTGTAGATCGATATTTCACCTGAATGCTTCATGTGTGTGGATCTGATTAACTAAACTCTTGCAAATTTCTAAAGTTAGCGAGATCAGATTTATTTGTAGTAAGATTTGAATTCGTGCAAATCTCGTAGCGTATGCTTGAGTCACACATCACATCATTTATGAGTTTATAAAAAACGTTTATTATCTATTCACTGAATTTTAAATAAATTACTTAAACATATTAAATAATCTTTAATACAAATGCATCATCTGAGCTTAAATTATTGAATTCTATTAAATACGCAAACATTGTAATTTTTGCAACCCCCCCCCCCCCCACCCCACCCACCCACCCCCAACATTATGAATTATGTTTTTACCATTAAGTCCAAGCCCTACCTCCTAATACAACGATTTACCAATGAAGAAGAGAAGGAGTAAATATTTATTCGTGTCTTTAGTATATGTATTAGTTTTTTGACACATGTTTTATGCGTGCATATTTCGTGTAAATTATTCTTAAAAGAAAAAAAAAAGTTGTATACATATTCTAAAAATATTTGTTTTTGAGGTTGTAAAACAGTAGTTTATAAATTAGTTAGTTTTTCGCAGCTAAAAAAAACCTCAAAAACATCCCTGCATAGTGCTTCAAATGATCTGCAGCTAATTGTTTCGAAATGATTGAAAAATATTTAAATCAAATAATAATTAATAATTAATTTAGTTAGATATAATAAAGTTCTATTAGGAGTTATGTGCGACTCTTATTAACAAAACTCTTACAAATTTTCAAAGTAGGTGAGATCAGATTCATCTACAATAAGATTTGAACTTGTGACATATGTTTAAGTCACGCATCACAATATTTATGAGTTTATATAAAATACATTCTGTTTATTAAATTTTAGATAAATTACTTAAACATATTAAATAAATTCTTAACACAAATACATCATTTAAGGTAAAATTATTGAATTCTATCAAATTTATAAATAAAACTGTAATTCTATTTCCAACAACACGAGTTACATTTTTTCCATTAGGCCAAAGCCCTAGTTCTAAAACTAAGGGTAAACATATAATGTTGGCCCAAATGACCACGTAAGCAAGTGTCGTTAGGAGCTATTTGGTTGACGATCTTTAAATATAAGTTATTTTGGGATAAGCAATTTCGTATCATGATTTGAAATCATAATTTCAAAACTCAAATTCCCAAAAATAAAAAAGACTCATACTTGGCATAATAAGATTGTTCATACCAACTACCACATGAAAAAATTATAGTAAAGAATAACTAGTTACTATTATTGTTGACTAATGAATCTTTATAAAATTATTTGTACTTGAAAGTTTGTAATCGCAACATGTACTTATAAAAAAAACACGGAGATATATGATTTATCAATGTGGCGCCTTACGATATTTGGATATCATGTTTATGAACCATGATTTGCTTATTTGGAAGATTGTATAATTGATTTTTTAAAAATAGTTTTCACAACTTATAGAATTTTCATGTTTATAAGAAAATATACAAGTTAAAAAATTTAAAATTACATACCCGAATAAAATTTTAAGTTTATATTATAGTTTTATATCACATATTCAAACGGGCCTAAGTTTCTGGTTAAGTAGAAAAAAACAAGTCACTGAATTTGTGGCTCTAACATTTTGTAAACCAAAACAAATTAGAATATGATGAAAGGAAAATTACAACGATTTTTCCTTCTTCCTTTTTTTTTTAAAGAAATTGACAACGGATAAATTCTATAATTAACAAATAAAATTAGTCGTTAATCTTATTTGACCATGGATAATTGATGAATATTTAAAAATTGTCAGTTATGATTTATGAGTAATGTAGCAATGAATTAGCAATAAAGTTTACAACTAATTTAATTTTTTTTAGTGATTTATTCATTTAAAAATTAGGTACTCTTCTGCTTTTATTTCGTTGTCATTATTTTGGTTAATCAGGCTCATTGTATGTGAGTCAAATCATTTCAATAATAATATAATATAATATAATATAGAAAAAGATTCAAATGTACTATTAAATTATGCAAAATTCAACGAAAGAAACAGAGGCCTTCATTTTATGACCTCGCAATCGCCTCTGAATATAATTTTAAATATATGCTCGATCAATTATATTTACAGTTGTAAAAGAGATTTACAATAAGGGTGTCCGATATTTATATTAGAATTCCTCGACTTATTCAAATTCACGTAATATAATACCTATTTTAGATGAAAACTCTCCCAACATAATTTTTTCTACATTTAAAATTTGAACTCGAGACCTATCATAAAAAAAGTTACATAGCATATTAATCCCACGACAAAATCTTTGTTTATAAATTACAAAAGTTGATATTATGTGATATGGTCTAAAATCTAAATATGTCATTTATTAAGGAGAAACTATATAATTAGTCATACTTTACTACCATATATATTATTATTACATATACTTTTAAAATATTACGTATCTTACCATTAATTAAGCATTTTCTATCATATATTGAGAAAGATATATATATATATATATATATATTTGCTATCAAATACACTAAAATAGGGAGAGAGACGAGTGAGATGGAAATGGAGGCGAGTAAGATTTTATTATGTATCTCAGATACATGTGAATCACATTAGATATACATTAGCTACATGTATATGTATGTATCTTAGATATCGAATATATAGGAGAGTGGCGAGGGAGATTTGTTATGAATCCCAGACACATGTGAATCCACTTTGATACAATGTATCTAAAATAAATTTGACTCATGTATCCCGAGATACATGTATTTGGACGCACCAAAATCTGATAAGTTACATAATATTGCAAGTTAGAGTGTATCTAAATAATTAACTCTTAAAGTGGTAGAATTTATGTAAGTTTTCCATTTATTAATAGTTTGGAGTCAATCATATTCTTGATATTGTAAACGGGATATACATATATATTATATATGGTATTTTTACAAATAATTTATGATATTTTTTTTGTTCCAATTTATGTAATGCATTTTTTTGTCAGTTTAAAAAATAATGATAAATTTCTATATTTAGAAACAATTTAACTTTAAAATGTTTATTTTATTCTTAATGAGATAGTAATTTATTGTCAAACAAACATATAAAACTTACTCCCTCCGTCCCATTTTATATGTCATCCCTTTATATAAATAGTTGGTCCATAATACTTGTCATTTCATAAAATCAATGCATAAATTACCATATTCTTCATTTTTTACCCTTGTGAGTTATTAGCCTTGAAAATATACATTTGACCAACTTAGAAAAGCTAAGTAAATAATTCATGTTCATTGGTTAAATTAATTAATCAAAATAAATTAATTCATATTCATTGATTGAAAACTTGAGTTCCAAAAAAATTAAATAAGGGCAAAAGGGTAAAGTTACATCATTTCTTAATGCAAGTGCAAAGTAAAAATGTGACATATAAAATGTGTCGGAGAAAGTATTTTAGACCACAAGTTTCAAAAATCTTTCTTAAACTTTGTGTCAAGTCAAACAACATCACATAAATTGAGACAGAAGAAATATTAATATATGCTATAAGTACTCCCTCTGTCCCTAATTACTTGCCCACTTTTAAATTGACACACCTATTAAGAAATCAATTAATGATATAGTGAGTTTACCATTTTACCCATATTAATTATAAAGTGGATGAAAAGTTCTGCATTTTTAAAAGTAATTAGTCATTTAATTGAGGGTATAATAGGTAAAAAAAATTGTCCTTTCTTGATTTGTCAAAATGGACAAGTAATTAGGGACAACTATAAAAGAAAAAACGAACAAGTAATTAGGGACATAGGGAGTATCAGTTAACAATTTGGATATATCATTGTTATTATCATTGTTAATGGGAACATATTTACTTTATTTCAAGACCAAACTTTACCCCTCAATTAAAATAGACATAATACATAAATATGCATTTAATTTGACTTTAATTGACATCTATGTCCTTTAACTTAGGACGTATACAAATAGACACTTATATTTTTATAAAATTAAACAAATAGACATACGTTCTACGTACATAATACATGTAGGATGCCACACGGAATGCAAAATTGTCATGTAGGATGCCACACATGATGAATATGTCTATTTTTGTTCAATTTTATGTACATTTAAATGTATACTTATGTACACTCAAAATTAGAGAATATAAATATCAATTAAAACTAAATTAAATGACATATATATATATATATTATGCTATTAAAATTCAACGTTGAGTTCTTTCAAAATATTGACTCGTTCTTCTCTATTTAAAGGTACTACAGAAAGATCTGCAATTAAATAAATAGATCTACATACGAATGAATTGAATATAACTTGGTGGACCAAAATAATGTTCATGATGTAATATATTTATGCTTATTATAAGGACATTTTTCTCCAACAAGATAAGACTAGCCTAATAATGCCAAAAAGTTGGCCAAAAGAAAAACAATAAACCTACGTTGTGCATATTCAAAAAATTATTTACACTATAAGATCATATCAAGTAATTATATTTTCATTTAATTTAGTCAGTGTGATAAGAATAATAATTTTATATTAAAATATAAGATTAGTTTTATCTAATTATAAGTATTATTTAATTTTAATATTATTTTCTTTCATAATGTATATTAAAATGATGAAATTAACTACCCCATATACAAAACAGGATATATCTATAAAATATTTTTGTTTATTTCATTCCACCGACCAAACGATCTCTTAATTTCTTTTAATCTTCTAGAAAGATTGAATATTAACTATACGACGTATTGTAATATCAACCGGTCTTCAAAATCAATCAAGAATATAATCAAAAGAAAGAAGATTCATTGTCTTTAGGACAAAGCATCTAACATATGATATCTATTTATGTGGGGTAAAAAGAGTCTAAAAATGGTCAATTTAGTATCGAAAACTACAAATTATAAAATGTCATAACAAGTGAATATAATTATTTCGTCAGTCCAACTATAGTTGTCCACTATTGACTTGACATATCCCTTAATAAACAATAAATAATCGGGATAGTATTATATATTATCCTTTGACCTTATTAAAATATAAAGTTTTAAAAATGTGTTAGATGATAAATAATATTTAATAGCAAGGGTATAATAGACACAAAAGGTAAATTATCTCTTAATTTTTAAAATTGGATAAATATTATTGGACAACAATTTTTAGTATAATGAACAACTAGTATTGGACAGAGTATAGTGGACAACTAGTATTGGACAGAGGGAGGGGAGTATGTCCTAACTCACCTTACATAATATTCACTAGAACTATTTAAGAAATAACAATTTTGATGACGTCAATATACCAATTTTTAACTATTAAATACTTCAAGTCCTTGAATATAATGGTATGAGATTTGATTTTGAGATTGGGCCCTTACTCTATAAATGGTAAGGTTTGACTTAAAGTCATTCAAAATAGGGAAAATTACGTCGATAGACAGATATATACTAGTTAATTAGCTAAATAGTTATAGTTTGAATTAATTACCGCTTGCAACTTAATTTTAGTTGAAATTACGTGCGCCTCTCTCCTTTCTTCCTCTCTCTCGCCTCTTTCTTCGCTTATATATATATATATATATATATATTTTATTTATATACATATACATTTACAATTTACAATTATATGATAGATATGCAATCGTCTCTCTCTACTACCTGGCCTCTCTAGCTCGCTTCTCTCCTTCCTCTCCCAATCTCTCTCCCCAGATATACAAATACATATGTATACCAGTGACATATATACAATTATCTGACAGATATACATAATTTGACAAATATACATATTCGCCTCTCTTCACTCTCCGCCCTCTCTCACTCGCCTCTCTCCTCCCTCTCCCAATCTTGCTCGCCTCTCTCACCCCCCTAACACGTAGCTGCGAAACATAATTAGCAAACTATAGCTATGGATCCTAATTAAAATTATTTTAGTGGCTATTTGCGAAAGTTTCCCTCGAAAATAATAGCAAAAGGGGATTTAAAATATGAATAAACAACGATAAAATAGTTATGAAAATAATATATATATATATATATATATATACACTAGCGGGTGATACGGACCCAATATTATGAAAACTAATACTAATTTATTTTATTTTTTATATAAATTTGCAGTAAATAATTTGATACATGTTAACTTCACAGCAGATGATCACCGCATGCTAATTATTGAATATTATTGGATCAAGTTGATGCACAAAGATTTGAATAAAAAATTGGATCTCTTCCAAAAAGAATAGCCTGCATTGCACTAATTACTCATAATAATAACAAATATAAATAAAAACATTGTGTTGCATCGATGATCAGTGCTTTGTTCACAAAGAACATGTAGCTAACTCTTTTTTTAACGTGGAAAAATAAATAAATTAAAACATAAAAATAGCAATTCAAAAATAGAAAAATCAAATAATAGAAGCAAAGTAAAATAGACAAACAAAACAACATATATATATATCTATGTGGTTTAAATATTAATGGAAATTGAAGTAATTAACTATTAAACAAGATTGATAATAGAATTGTAGAAGATGAAGATGATAATAGAATTGTATATATTCTTTAAAGTGTGTATCTCTACAATGAATAAGCATATGTATTTATATATACCTTTGTAACTAACTTACCTAATCTTCTAACTAACTCTATAACTAACTTTTACATTTAGCTTTCTTTTTAACTTCCTCAATACTCCCCCTCAAGCTAGGTGGTGCAAATATGTTTAAGACACCTAGTTTGGACAATAGATATTCATGTTGTGGCTTGTTGCGGCCTTTAGTTAGCAAATCTACAGGCTGATGCTGTGTTGAAATATAGACAATATTGACCAGTCCATTTTGAAGTTTCTCCCTAATGAAATGGCAATCCACCTCTATGTGTTTAGTACGCTCATGATAAACTGGATTAGAGGCTAATTGAATAGCAGACTTGCTATCACTATATATTTGAACTGGTAAGTGTACCTCATCCTTCAACTCTTTCAGCATACCTACCAACCAAACTAACTCTGTCACAGTTGAAGCTAAGCTTCTATACTCAGCTTCAGCTGAGCTTCTTGACACAATGGTTTGCTTCTTAGCTTTCCAAGAGATCAAAGACTCTCTAAGTTTAATCACATATCCAGTTACAGACTTCCTGGTGAGGGGGCATGCAGCCCAATCTGCATCACAGAAAGCTGTAATTTCACTACTACAATTATTGGATAGTAATATACCTTGACTTGGTTGCCTTTTGATGTATTTGACAACTCTAAGTGCTGCATCCATATGAGACTTTTTTGGTTGATGTAAGAACTGACTTAATGTTTGTACACTAAAAGAAATGTCAGGCCTTGTTATGTTTAGATATAGCAACTTCCCAACCAACTTTTGATAAGTAACTTGATATGTTAGAGGCTCCTCCTGATTTTGTCTAGTTTGTTCATCATACTGCCTCGATGTCAACTTCATATTTACATCCATAGGTGTTCCAGCAGTCTTTGCTCCTGATAAACCAATTTCTGAAATGAGTTGAAGTGCATATTTCCTTTGATGCATAACTATTCCACTGTTTGATCTTACAAATTCTATTCCAAGAAAGTATTTCAACTCTCCTAGATCCTTCATTTTAAAACTTAGTTGTAAGGACCTTTTTGTTTCCTCTACTAGCTTTAAACTACTTCCTGTTACCAAAATATCATCAACATACACTAATATTATTGTAGTTCCTTCAGTAGTCCTTCTTGTAAATAAAGAGTGATCATGCTGACTTTGATTGAAATCCAGCTTCTGTAAAACTGCTGCAAATTTATGATTCCATTGTCTTGGTGCTTGTTTAAGCCCATACAATGATTTTTCCAGTCTACACACCTTATTCTCCCCCTGGCTGGAAAAACCTTGAGGCACAGACATGTATATTTCATCCTCTAAATCACCATTCAAAAAGGCATTATATACATCCATTTGATGTATATGCCAACACTTGGACACAGCTAAGGCTAAAATAGCTCTCACTGTGACCATTTTTACCACAGGGGAAAAAGTTTCATTGTAATCTATACCTTCCTTTTGGCTATATCATTTGGCCACCAGTCTTGCTTTAAACCTTTCTACTTCTCCATTAGACTTGTATTTAATCTTATAAATCCATCTGCATCCAATAGCAGACTTCCCTTTTGGCAAATCAACCAGTTTCCAAGTTTTGTTATCTTGTAAAGCTTGTATTTTAGCTTGCATTGCTTCAATCCACTTAGGATCTTTGCTGGCTTCAGCAAAGGATGCAGGTTCAGTTAGAACAGAAATTGCAGCAACAAACTCTTGGTAAGATTTAGACAAGTGATTGTATGCCACACTGTCAGCTATAGGATACTTCACCTGTTTGCCCATATTTAGTGACACAAAATCTTTCATCCAAACTAGTGGATGTACTCCTCGTGTAGATCTTCTATTCACTACTGTTTGAGAGTCAGTAGAAACAGATTCATTATCTTGAACTGTTTCTTTCACTGTCTCTCGCTCAATGTTGCCATCCAAGTTTCTGTTCAATTCCGGACTACATTGCTCTTCTTGTAAGCACATATTCTCACTATTCTGCTTATTCATCATGTTGTCACACAATAACTTCCATTCTTCATTTATCATAGTACCATCCATACTACTCACAAATGTACCCTCTTCTCTTTTACCTAAGGCAGACATGAAAGGGAACACTGTCTCTTTGAATACCACATCTCTACTCACAAAGAAATTATTTGATGTCAAATCTAACAAAATATAGCCCTTCTGAGTTTCTGAATATCCCATATGTACAACAACCTTTGTCCTTGATGCTAACTTATCACTCTTAGTTAGAACCTTAGCATAACATATGCAACCTAATACTCTGAGATGAGACAACATTGGCTTGCTTCCATACATTTTCTCATATGGAGATTTACCTCCCAGAACTCTGCTAGGCATCCTATTTATCAGGTAGACAGCTGCAAGCACACACTGACCCCAATATTTTAAAGGAATATGCCACTGAAACCTTAGAGCCCTAGTTACTTCCAAGAGGTGTCTATGCTTTCTTTCAGCCACCCCATTCTGCCGAGGTGTATAAGGACAGGACCTTTGATGTACTATGCCTCTTTCCTTAAACAAAGCAGCACAAACTGAATTCATGAATTCAGTTCCATTATCAGATCTAACCTTTCTTACCTCTTTGTCATACTGTGTTTTAACAAATTTCAGAAAATAACCTAAAGCTACACACACATCTGACTTATTTTTTAACAAAAACACCCACGTCATTCTTGAGAAATCATCAACTATTGTAAGGAAAAATCTATTACCATCAAATGTAGGCTATTTGTATGGTCCCCATACATCCAAATGAATCAAATCAAAAACTTGACTACTTTTAATGCTACTAATAGGAAACACAGTTCTGGTCTGTTTTGCACTAGGACAAATAGTACATTCATTCAACACTTTGTTCATTATTTCTGAATTAACAGGAAACACTTTACTTAACACATGTGATGCTCCATGTCCTAACCTCCTGTGCCATACATCCACTTCTTTTTCTGATAATTGATGAGCTTCTAACTTTTTTTCAGCTGCAACGAGTGAGTGATCTTGTGTCAAGTTCCTCAACAGCAAGTACAACCCATCATCCTCTTTACCAACTTCCCTCACCTTGCCAGTGCAAAGATCCTGAAATACACAGAAATGAGGGAAGAAAGTGACTGAGCAATTTAATTCTTTAGTCAACTTGCTTACTGAGAGTAAATTGTACTTGAACTCTGGAATATGATAGACATTAGTAATCACACTCCTTGGAGATATGTGACACACTCCAATATTAGACACATAAGACACTTCACCAATAGGTAGATAAAATGGTTTTGGATCCTTAACCCTGACAACAGAATGTTTTGTAAGCATATCCATATTTGATACCATATGATTAGATGCCCCTGTATCTATAATCCAGACCTGATTATTTTCAGAAACTAACAAAGTTTTACCTGCAGTATTTGCCTGAAGATCATGTACTGGATTTGTATCTTCTGATTTTTGTCCACATCCTTGATTCTGCTTTAACATGTGCAGAATTTGATCATACTGATCTTTGGTGAAACTACACCCCTGCAGTTGACTTGAACAATCACCTATGTTTCTTATATGATTTTTCACAGGAACATTTGTGTTACTTCCATAGTTGAAGGTTGATCCATCTGAACCATCCTCATAGTAATTCTTTCTTGTATTGTTAACATCAGTCCCAACCATGTAAGCTCCACTTCTTGTATTAGTACTCATTTTTCTTTTGGATTTGAAATCAGAAGGGTATCCAATCAATTTGTAACACTGATCCTTAGTATGCCCTTTGCATCTGCAAAACTCACATACAACAAGAAAGTTCTTCTTGAACTTGTTCAATCCTTGAGTACTGGAGATTCCACTTGTTCTTGAATACATCACCATAGGGTCTACACCAGAATCAGTAACAGAACTTAACCCTACACTTGTCCTGCTAGAAGTCATCTTCTGACACTCATCATTTATAACCATTGCATAAGCTTGATTCACTGTAGGAACAAGACTCATTAACAAAATCTGACTTCTTGCTTGTCCAAAAGACTCATTCAATCCCATCAAGAACTGATACAATTTCTGTCGATTTAAATGATCAACAAAACTTCTTGCCTTTTCACAATCACATCCAGGAGGTGGCACTAACGCCTCAAATTCATCCCACAAGGTTTTAAGTTTAGTAAAATATACTGACACAGAATCAGTACCCTGTTGCAAGGTTGCAATTTCTTTATACAAGCTAAAGGTTTTTGACCCATCTAACTGATCAAACCTTTCTTTTAGATCATTTCATACCCCTTGAGCTGATGAAGCAAAGGCCACTCCTCCTAAAAGACTTTTTGATACTAAATTCAGAAGCCACGAGAGGACTATAGCATTCACCCTCTCCCACTGGCCTCTTAATTCTGCACTTACACTTTCCTTTCTACAAGATCCATTTACCAAACCAATCTTGTTTTTTCCGAGTAATGCCAATTTAATCGACCTACTCTACAAAGCATAATTCTCAATTCCAATCAGTTGAAACGAGATCAGATTTACCCCACTGATATCAGCAGGACTCAAGAACAATGGATGACTGTAATCGACCCCTTGACTCATAGACATTGCTGGAACAGAACTTGGATTTCCATCAGTACTGCTGTCTCCAGTTGTTTGTTCAGATACTCCTTGAGTCATGTTAACAATCTTTCTTCTTCTTTGAATTGAATTGCGGAAAAACAACGAACAATTTGAGTCAGATTTTTACCTTCAGATCTTCAGAAGTCTTAAACAGATGACAAATTTTGATCTTTAGAAGTAATACGCAGATGAATTCTTCAGATTCCAATCACTGGCTCTGATACCATGAAGTAATTAACTATTAAACAAGATTGATAATAGAATTGTAGAAGATGAAGATGATAATAGAATTGTATATATTCTTTAAAGTGTGTATCTCTACAATGAATAAGAATATGTATTTATATATACCTTTGTAACTAACTTACCTAATCTTCTAACTAACTTTTGCATTTAGCTTTCTTTTTAACTTCCTCAATAGAAATATTAGTGTCAATTGTCCTCAGTTGGGCCAATATGATATGAAAATAAAGTTGACAGCATTTCATTCGAAGTTCAACTCACCTTACTTTGTGGTGGAGATTTTCCAGTTGCTTTTAAGAGTCTTCTCGATCTCTTTCACTCTGGGTATTCATCTGATCAAAGCATCATGTTGTTACATGAAAAGTTGAACATCTATCAGAGAAAATGTGTTCTCGTATCTAGTCATATCACCTTTGAATCGAGAAATTCTCGATTGATAATAATCATATCACCTTTCCATCTCTGAAATCATTTAATCTACCACATAGATATTAACCTTCTTTTCTTCTTTTTTTCATATGAAGTGTAGCCATTCAACTATTATACATAGAAAAATACTATGAGATGGAAAGAGTAATTTTTCATTATATGTTTATTATCTAAATAACTAATTTTTGTATGAAACTAATTTTTACATTGTGATTTGATAGATATCAAATTGTATTAACACAATGCTAAATAATGTATGACCATGGAACATTAATGTGAGTAACTAAATCATATACAAACTAATTTTCTACAGTTATGAAACAAAAGGTATTTGTGTTGATGGCCTTCTGATTTCTATATTCCAAAACACTATGCTGAACAACTGAATATCTTTATGGATTCTCCTGTTCAACAAGAATTATTTCACAAGTTAATAATGAATGTGATTAACTAAATCAAATAGAATGTAATTTTCATTTCATCACCAAAACAGTATGAACAAAGACCAAAAGAATCAATATTTCTGTATTCAACAAATAACATAAACAATAAAAATTAAATTAAAATCCCCCAACATATATATGCAAACACATAAATAATTTTAAAAAAATTGAATTGCATGCCATGATATTTGAGGTACTGGGATTCTTAAGCACACCAAATAAAAGAATATCTGTCGGTAAGCTACAATAAAACAATGAAAAGACAAAAACACCCTCAAATTTGAAACTACAAGACACGTAAGCTACAATAAAACTTTGAAAAGACAAAAACACCCTCAAATTTGAAATAATGGACATTAAGCACACATGTTGAACAAGCCTTTTCTACTATAATAGAAAAATATATATATAGTTCGATCACGAGATTCCTCCTTGCATCCCTTGCTCTCCATCACTATAAAGTATAAACCTAATTAATTAAAACTCTCATCTTTTAATTTTACATTATATTCTTCAACTAAATTATTATTACACATTATTGGTTTTTTTATAAAAATAAATTATATATTAAATATTAAATACTGGATAAAACTATTATATATAGTAAGATAAATGTTGATTTACAAGTAGCACTTTAATATTTGCAAATAACATGTATGTCCAAAATAAAAAAAGAAAAGTCAATAAACTACCCCAAATTAAATTAATAAAGTCTTCAATTCAGTCAAATGCTTAATTATTTACTACTCTATTATTTAATTAGTACGAGGGTCATGATGATCTAATATATGAAAAGTCATCATTCTTATGTCATCTAAAATGATGACCAAGTCCACCAATTTTGTATTAAAATAAATTTCTAGTTACAAATCAATTACTATATGATAAAGATTAATTTTATATTAAAGAAGATTAAATCGCTTGTATGAGTCATTAGTGACTAGTAAGGAATGTTTTTTACTTTCTTCGTCTCAAATTAAACATTAATCAGGAGGAATTTTTTACTATGTTATTTATTAATGTCTTAAAATATAATTATTTTCATCGAATATTTACTTTATTTATTTATTTATTTATCATTATGAAATGTGTGTAGTCTACAAAAAGGGTCAATGTTAAGTGTAAAACGAGAAAAAATTAAGTTTGTCATGAACTTTTTAAATAATAAATAATTTGAGATAAGAAAATTCACGATAAATAATTTAAAATCAGAGGAATAACTTTGATAAATTAATTCATCATTTCCTAGTCTCTCCCCTTATTTAGGGGGGCTAAATTGGTCCCTATACTATAATTTAGAATTGGGTAACTTTACCCTACATCCGACATTTGGTTTAATATTATTAGTACGGTTACGAAAGCGTGTAAAATAAATTTCTTTCTTTACCTTAATGGAATTGAAGATCTATTGAAAATATATAACTTTTCTATTTTTATAAGATAGAAATAAGACCGATGTACATATCATACTCTTAAGTCTTTACTATAAAACTATATCAGATATATTATTTTTGACCCCTAACGATATTTTACTTGAACGATAATTTGAAATTATAATTAAAACAAATCAAAGAGAAGCTCGATTATATGAATCATTAATAAATGTTCTTTCACTATTCTAGAATTGTTTATTTCTAAATATATCTAAGCAAAAGAAAAAAAGTACTCATTCCGCTCTTTTTACTTGTCATAATTTTCTTTTTAAGAGTTAAACGATATGAACTTTTGAATAATACTTTTAAATGTATTTCTTTATCATATTAATATGAAATTTTTTTTAACTTATAGTAATTTTCATATAATTTTTTGATATCTAATTTTTTATTTTAAAATATTAAATTAATGTAATCTAATTTAGTTTTGAAAGTGAGTAATAGCGTGACAGGAGGAAGTAATTTCTTTTTTGCCGACAAGTCTTGTGTTTTTCATTAATTACACTTCCAACATTTCATGTTGAAGGATAAAAAAAGAAACTACTTTAATTTATTATCACATTTATTAAAGAATATACTCTCATCATACGGCTCACATTTACTTATCACATTTTATTATTTTTACTTATCACATTTTATTTTATGAGAGTCAATTTGATTGATTTTGGAATTAAATTTAATTAGATTTTTAAATATTTTAAATTAGATATTTGAAAACTATACGAAACGTGTTATAAATTGTAATTTTTCTCATATTAAAGTACATGCATCTTGCCTCTCAAAAAGCGAAACGTGACAAGTAAAAGTTAAGATGAGAGTATAATACTGCAACACTAAAGGCATCTTCTTTCTTCTTCATTATCATATTTCAAATTAGTATAAAGTTCATATATAATGCTTTTAACTACAACCAAAGCAACACATCAATGGTAAGAGCTAATATCTTCCTTCCTCTCAGTATTATGCAGTTATTATATGTAATTGTAGTATTATTTTCTTTAATAATGTAATAATTACAATGAGGTTTGTGTTCCATTTTCAATATCAAATACATGTGAATTTAGAAATTTCGTTAAAAGTATTCAAGAGCAGAACCAAAACTAGAAGTTTTAATAGGGGATTCAAAATATTTGAACTTGTGATGTCAATTTTTTTTATATATCTTTGTCATTATAAATATATATGAAAATATTTGTTTTTATGTGTAATTATTTTAAAGAAGGGATTCAATTGAATCCCCTTCCTTAGTTTGTGACTCCACACTTTTGTTCATGATTTAATGTATATGTAATATTTGATCAATATACATAATAATTTTATGATACTATGTGGCTCCGTCAAAAAATAAGTCAGGCGATTTCAGAATTTAAAATTTATTTATTTATTTTGTGAAATTTTGTAGACAACTTCAAAAAGAGTTGCAGAGAAGAAAGTGGCTAAGTTTGAAAAGAACATAACAAAGAGGGGAATATTGCAAAATCAAAGAGGCAACAAAGGATTGGAGCCAATTCATATTTTTCTTGTTCTCTTTGCTGTTTTATTCATTGGATCTTGTAAGCTAATTTCCTAATCCCTCAAACCATTTTAATTCTTAATTAAGTTTAATCATATTTTTCGTAGAAGGGTATGAAGGTTGCGAATTATAATAAAAGATAAGTAGGCAGGTGAATGTTGTCTCGCTTTTCTATGAGATATGACTGGTAATTGTTTGGAGCATTGTGTCTGTTTTCGCTTTCTTATGGTGGTATTAGCATTATTCTCGTAGTTTCTTGTCGTTGATTTTCTGTTATCATCAATATTTCTTGACTCTTGTGCCTCGGTTATTGCATTATTTCATTGTTGTTACTATTCATTTTTGTCTGAATGCTATGTATTGCTTTCCTTTTGATTTCCATATCTTCTTCATTTTCATATTTCCTTTTTCAAATATCTTTGAAATGCTTTTCAAAAGTATTGACTGCATACACCATATCCTCTCCAGACCCCATATATGGCATATGGGATTACATTGGGTACATCATTGCATATTGTTCAAATTTAATTGGATATTCTTAAGCATTTGTCATGTTTACCCCTATTTAATGAAAGAGTCTGCCAACAACCTTAGTAGTCTCAAGTAAATCGCCTAGGATGCCCTTTTAGTATGTGATTCACTATATCGATACGAAGAAAAGGCTAGATCAATCAATGAAGTGTAAATAATATTTTTTGAATGATTAACGTATACTATATATTATTATTATTTATAGATGAAACGTTTAATTTTGATATATTGATAGTGTATATAATTTGTATACTTTCATAAAATGAAAACATATATTATGCCAAAAAACCAAGTTCTAACATATCTTTTAATGTCTGGATATGTGGCAGTTATTTTCCAGGTTGTGAGGATGGCTCTTAATGGTGGATTGCTACCAAGATAGATGGAATATATGGAATACATCGCCTTCATTTCAATTTATTTGTCTTACGTTCTTTTCAATACAATTTATAAAAATGTCGCCTTTCTATTCAATAGCTTTTGGATTTCATCATTCTCATTTAACCTTTAATGGCACACCCTTATAGAACTGACATGACATGTTTAAGACTCATGAAAGATTCAAAACGATAACTTTGGTGTGTTATACACGCCTCTAGCTTAGGATCACGAGATTCAGAACTCTACATTCTTAAACTTCATGTCAAGACAAACTACGACAAAAAAAAAAAATGAAACAAAAGGAGTACATACAAGTGTTTTATTGACTAATGAGCAATGTATATGGTTTTGAAGCTCAAAAAGCTCCAAATTTTGCACATAAATGTAAAGTAAACAAAATATACAAGTGCATCACATAATCTTAGTTGTAAAATGCAACAAAAATCCTTAAAAAAAACTTTGTGCCTCAATCCTAAATAAGTTGGAGTCGGCTATATGAATACTCACTGACCATGTTTCTTCAATTTAATTTCATCTCAATGTGGCCTTAATCAAACCAAAGCTATAAAGATGCTTGTTGAGGATCAAGAATAACCTTAGAACATATTGTGGATCTGCTTTCTGTATGTGTATTTGCTTTCATCAGATCCACGAGCTGCGCGAATTGAATTGTTGGCAGCCTTTGAACTTTGACAACAGCCTGAACTTTTCGATACTTTGCTTGCACAAGAATTGTAGCTGTAGCTAGTGTCATGGTACACTTGTATATTGTTTCTAAGCAAGTTCTTGTCATCAGGAGAATTGAACTCAAATTCCTAAAATAGATCACATTAGGCATCAAAATAGAGTTCACTTTGGTAAAAAGAATAGAACATCATGTTTTGAAATGAATCTTGAAAACTTCAAATGATTTGTGAATTCAGAAACTATGCAATATACTGGTAGAGGTACTTTATTCGAATTTTCCAAACTATGATGGTTGAAAAGATTTAAGTATATAAAAATGTGTCATATTTGACAGTTTAAGTTTTTAGATGAGATGACCACCCACTTTTAACATGGTATCAAAGCTGGCAAAAGTGTTGAATTCATGTCACATTGTCCCCCATTATAGAAAAGAAATTCCACTTTCCTGTCTCATTAAATAATCAATGAGGGGTGCGTTGAAAACATAATCTAACAACTTAAGATTCTATATGAGAAACAACTTCCAGTAATCAAGTCGTGCTGCTTTTTTTGGCTCATGAGACACTCACCTTGGACTTCGTCTTGGCAGAATAAGGCGTTAAACATGGATTTAAGTCCTTGAGAAGCATGTCATCTGGACTACTGGGGGAAATTGTGTTCTCAGAACTGAATTCCTAGAGAAAAATGAAGAAAAACTTAGTTACTCTCTGAAACTTATGCTTAAAATGTCACAGTCAAATGCTTTCCGAAAGAATCTTAACATGGAGCAGAAAACAGATATCCAATTTTTATGCAAGGTATCATTGGTTATCTTCTTACCACCATTTTTGTTTCTGCTAAACATAAAAATGTACTTACCAGAGAATTCCCTGCTTCTTCTTGATCGTATTCTGGTGACCTTGGGGAGCTATCAAGAGAATCATAACACCCTCTTAGAGAGTATTTTTCTGCTTTAACCTGTATGAAAAATATCATTTCAAAAACTAATGTTGGTTTTATAATATACTGAACATATTTGCATCATTACATCCAAAGCACATTCTATGTGGTAAAGGGATCAACTTCGATCACGAGGAGAGAAAAGCAGACCATTGAAAGTCTCAATTCCTATCCGCTCAAGGTAGAGAGCTTGATTTCAAATCCAATGATACATTGACTTATGAATCTGCAAGGCCTCTCCTTTGATAGGAAACCGGGAAAAGAAAGACCTATGCTATAGACTGGACCTTTTTTTCTCATTCTGTTTGAAGTCATGATCTCTTAGCCCTTAGGTATAGTTAAAGAGTTTGGTTCAGGCTCACACCAAGAGAATATATCCAGCAGTAAATTTGAAACATTGAAGAACATCCATTAAAATTGTGTCGGTTTCATTACTTATAACTTTTAAGATGAAGATTGGTAAGGTAACTGAGCATATCAAACAATAAAGTGACTTCATTTAACTAATATATGCTGATCTTAGGAATGCTGCAGTTCTTTTAATACTATGCCTATGGTACATTACAAATGTCTCCGTTAGAGGACAGACAGATACTAATAGACAAAAATTCTGCACAAGTTCAAGAAAATTACTTCTTCTAAGCACTTATGGTCTTATATTAATAATATTAAACAACTAGCTTATGCATTTGTTAATAAATCCTCAATCATATTAAGCGGATACTGGCAACAACTTTCTCAAGGTTACCTCAGCAAGATCATAGGCGAGGCATTGTAGTTGTCCTGTAAGAGAAGTGACTTGCTTTTGTAGACTTGGTATAAGCTGGTTTGCCTGTTTGAGTTCTGATCCCTGCGTCTCCACAAGTTCCTGAAGTTGAGAATTCATAACATCTGGGAATAGTACGGCATTTTTCAACGACTTTATCTCTTCCCTCTGCTTCAAACACAAATCCTTTAACTTCTCAACCTGTCATCATTTTAAAATAATTTAGCAAATGAGATAAAACAGCACCATATAATCAACGTACCATCAAAGGTACTATCATCCACCACATTTTTGACAACAAATGTGTCATTTCAATAAGAGCACTCCTAAATTCACACAGTATACAATTAACAGCTACCTTACTCTAACACAAAACTAGTTGCCATTATGTAACTCAACATCTCTATGATCCCATTGTTCTAACACAAAACTACTTTCACTAAAGAACCAAAAGATTTGCAATCTGCTATTATCATTTATCAGTATAACATATCACCTAATACTACTTTTAGAAAGTCTACTCAGACTTGTAATCCTTACATAATCTAAAAAGGTGCAACTTTTAGGCAAACTATTTCACTGCAAGTTACCATCCACTTAGAAATGTCGAACACACGAGCTTCCCTTATAAACTTTGCAGGAGTGCACAATCAATGGATGATGAGGCAGAGTTAAATTTTAAGCTATCAATCAAACCTCAATCTCAAATTAGTTGGATCAGCTGTATGAATCCTCTACATCAATTCCACTCTAAGAAGGTCATTTCATTCGAATACTAAATAATTGATACTTTGAAGGGTTCTCTAACCTCTCATTTACCCCTGCATGAAGTACAAATCTCTAGCTTTTGTTAAAAAAGAACAGTTTTGGGTCAAAAATCGAACTTACTTTCATTGCTTCTTTTACTGGCAAGTGGACTCAACAGTATCAGGATTCAGTTATTTGTTTTCCAAAATTTGTGAAGCAAAACATTTGGAAAACACCAATTCATCAAATATTACTAAAAGCAATTGTTTACATAAACTCAGCACTATTTATAAGCACAATGGCGGAGCCACATCCAATGAAGGGGTTCAATCATTGGAGAATCCTACTGCCCAAATAAGGATAAAACAACTTTCTCCTATATACATAAACTTTGGAATCCCCTCAACTTACATTAGGTTGTAAGTTTCAAGTTTTTGAATGGACTTGTTAAGTATCCTAGCTACGCCACTGCTTAAGCACTAAATCAAGTATTAGGGGGGCAAACTAAGACTACAATGGATTCTAATAGAACTCTAGTATTAAGCAAATTACACAATTCAAGAACGAACCTTTCTGTTTTTCTCTTCAAGCATCAATTTGAGCTCAGCAAACACCAATTCGTTAATTATTACTAAATATAATCTTTTGAATAAACTTAGCACTAATCATGAGCGCAATGGCGGAGCCACAACCAATAAAGAGGTTCAATTGTTGGAAAATCATAGTCCAAAATCAAATTTTTGGTATATATATATATATAAACTTTTGAACCCCCTCAACTTACTTAAGGTCCCAAAATTGAAACTTTTGAATGCCCTCGTTAAAATTCCTAGCTACGCCAATGCTTAAGCACTAAATCAAGTACTAGGGGGCAAATCAAGAGTAAAATGGATCTAATCAAACTCTTGCATTAAACAAATTACACAATTCATAGTCACACCTCTATGTACTTCTCTTCAAGCATCACATTACATAAATTTTCGATCCCCCTTGACTTACTATAGATTGCAAGTTTGAAACTTTTGAATGCACTCGATAAAATTCCTAGCTCCGCCACCTCTAAAATAGATTCTAATCAAACTCTAGAATTAAGCAAATTACACAATTCAAGAAAATACCTCTTTGTTTTTCTCTTCAATCACCAATTTGAGTTCATCAATCTCATTCTCTTGGTCCTTGTTCATACTCAACAACTCCCTTTCACTTCTCAACACCATAGCTAAACTCCTCGTATTCGCTTTAACTTCAGTTAAAGCCTTCTTCTTCGTCTCACTCCCTTCATCTCTTTTCACTACTCCCTTGAACAACTTCTTGTGCAAAGCACTCAATCCATTTCCCCTTTTCGCCACGAAATCCACCGGAACAATCAGTTTCAGCTCACCCTTAGGCTTCGATTTAATCGATGGCCTAGATTTGTGCTCCACCAATTTCTTGACCAAGGACCCAAAGTTGTGGCGTGTGGTGGGAGGCGCGTGAGGGCGCGTCAGAGCGCGTGACGAGGAGTGGGGGTCGTGGGAGCGAGATGATAGGTCGGTGGAGGATGAGGGATCGGATTTGGAAGAAGATCGGAGAGAATCTATGGAAGAAGTGGCGGCGTTGGCGTACCGATACGATGGCTTGATTGAAGCCATTGGGGATTGGATTGTGTTTTTTTTATTACCTTTTTGGAGTGATTAAGGTTTGAATTTAAGATTGAAATTAAGAAA
Organism: Solanum acaule; assembly: GCA_036250505.1. Taxonomy (NCBI): domain Eukaryota; kingdom Viridiplantae; phylum Streptophyta; class Magnoliopsida; order Solanales; family Solanaceae; genus Solanum; species Solanum acaule. The sequence goes on along the minus strand of JAJOOR010000589.1, from coordinate 25,435 downwards.
AGATCGTTTCTTGGCTGTTTTTGAGATGGTGATAATGGAAGTTTGGAGCTGTCTGAATTCAAAAAGAAAAATTGGGGGGAAGAAGAAAGGCTGTTTAGCTTATTTGTTATTTTAAGGCCCAAATATGTAAATTTATTTTAGTTTAATAATTTAAATTTTGGAAATTGTGAGTTAGATCAAAATAAATGATGGTAACAATTTGTTATATCTCAAAAGTAAATCATGTATTATAATGTTATTTTTTTAATAAAAAATTATCTTATTGTCGTACCCTTTTTTTATGGGGGTTTTCCAAATTAAATAAAATATTAAATAAAAATTATTTTAATTTTTCAGAGTTGCTACTTAGAATTGAGTTATGGTGTTCCAAATCACCTTGTTTAAATCTCTAATAAAAAGAAAGGTGACTTTTTATTTTTATTTGTCTGTGAACAAGAAATACATGTAAGAAATTCTGTTGACTGAGGGGAAGGTATGACGCACCCCTCAAATCCCATGATTTTAGCACGGTCTCTTTTATCAACATATACTTATTTTAGACTATTATGATTATATGGTTACATGCTACGGTTTACACACATTTTTTATCATTGAACTTTTATTGGTCTCAACCTAGATTTGTCATTGTATACTTGATCTTGACATACACCGGCTTAGAGGCATAATAGTCTTCTTTATGCGAGTGCATCACACTTAATAATCTGATTGAATTAATGAAGGTTAATTATTGAAAATAATTGGACCAAGGTGTGTAACCGCATCCTTGAATGTTTTTTAAGTGTTACAAAAATATGATGTGTAACCATATTTTTAATTGAAATCAATTTTTAAAATGTGTCTATGCTCGTCTAACATTAAAAGCAATTAGTCGCTTGCTTAAATCAAAGATTATTATTTTTAACAAATACTTAGGCCCAGACGTATAACTACAATATAATCTTGACATTCTATTTTTCATGTCCTTATCGTAAACGCATAAACATGATCTTAGTTTACAAATATAAGATATGTTTAAAAAATTTCTAACATTCAATATATCCTAATGTTTGTATATGATTTTTTTTAATAGCCTATATATGCTCTGAATAACCCGATTAATATATAGGGATATAATAACAAATTGTCAAAAAATTAAAATTCATTCGAGAAATCAAACCGTGCAACCATTCAAATATAATATTATAGTATCAAAGTCAAACATATATAGAATTTGAATAACTTCATAACATTATAATTAGATCTTGTATAATTGTGAAATCAAGTCATACAATAAAGATCAAGTGTTATTTTTTGTGAAAATAAATCACAAAAAAAGAAAAAAACCACAATCAAAAATCACGAGCTCAAAATTACGAAAGCAAATTTCGAATTTAATCATTTTTTCTCAATGTATGCTTTTTTTTCTTTTCTTATTTGTTGGCTGTGTGGGTGTGTTGTTGAGTGAGATGTTTGGTGAGTGGGGGAATGTCAGGGGGGTTATTGGGTTGTGAGTTTAGGATTAGTGGGAGGGGTAATTAAATTTTTCTTCTTGCTTTATTAATTTAAAAAAAAACAAAAAAAAATTAATTTTAAAAATAAAATAATGGCTGACTATTTTAAGCAAACAAAATATTAAAAATAATAATAATTAGATTAAAATATCATCAATAATATATTAAAATTACTAGCTTATTTATTAAAACTTAAGTTTAAAAAAACATATTTTTTTAAGTTTTCATTTCTTTTGAAAAAATTTAAAACAAAACTTACCCTAAAATATGACTCTATTTTTTGTATTTTCCAAATCTTCGAAAAACAAACTTACTAAATAAGATAAAATAAAAATATCCATTTAAAATATTTAAGTACTAACATAGTGTAAAACATTAGGTTCAATCAATAATCACGTGTCTACACTTATATATTGTGCATGTTCAAACTTATTTTTTCGAGTTAGATCGAGAAAAAAAACTTAGTAGTGATTTGGTTTGAAATTGAAAAGCTAATGCTAGGTTGGGGTGTGGAGACTGCCGGTCACCCTGGACTCTAAGGGTCGTTTGGTACAAATATTGACAACGCAAGAATTAGTAGTGTAAGAATTATTATTTTTTAAAGTGTTTGGTTCATTGCTTCCCACTTAATCTTATGTTTGATTTAAAACTCTAAAAAAATTTATTTCCTATTATAAACTCTTGTGTTATTATGAGATTGTTTATTTCATGTAATTGAGTCAAGGTAAATAACCGCCGGATAATTTTTTAACTAGTTAAGTTATGTGTGTATATATATATTTCTAATTTTTTGTTGGTTAAATATATCTTAAACTTAACATAGATTTAAGACTACTTAAATTGTTCACTATCTAAAGCCTTTTAAAAAAAAAAACCGTTCAAATGGTTAATCGACGAACTACATTGAATAAAAAAATTCAAAAAAATGGAGAAAAAAATATTAGTGAAATCATTAAATTATATTAAACGGATTTGGAGAATTAAAAAGAACATTTATAACCATTCCGATATAAATAAAAAGGAAATCAAATTACAAAAGAAAATTTAGGAAAATGAATAAGGGGATAGTTAGGGGTCTTATCCAAGATTTGTTAAACCTTCAATTAGTTATCCCTCTATTTTCTAGGGATAAAATAAGACCACATATGGTGTATAAGCAATCCATGGATTAAATTAAATAAAGTCACAAAACAATGTATTAGATGTACTATATTTTAATCCATGAACTATTTTATTTAATACCGCCTATCAAACGAGTCCTAAAGATTCAGGTTGAGCATGACTAAAATACAATATGTGGAATATAAATTCAATGGTGTTGCATGAGACAAATGTGAAAGTGAGGTTTGACACTAAGGTAGAGATACGAGAGATACGTTTCAAGTATATTGAGTCTTTATTGAAAAAGCCTTATTTATGTGTCATATTATAAAGTTCCAAAGTCAACTCATTTTACTCTCTTAATCTAATTAAATATATTATGTTAAAACTAAAAATGTATTATTCCTTTAACATCTCTTAATTATTGTAAAAAGAAAACTTCAAAAATCCTTATTTAATTTTTCCAATAACATATATATATATATATATATGACATTGTAAATGAAATGTACATATGTAATAAAAAGTTATTTTATAATTTTGCTATAATAAATCTAGGGAAAAGGGTTTGAAAAATATTTCAACTTTGGCCGAAATTGCTGTTATGATACCAAACTTTATGGAGGATCTTTTACCCCCTGAACTATTTAATAGTGTATTTTTTACCCCTGAACTATTTAATAATATATATTAAAGGTATATATGTGCCCACGTGGACACATTACTATTTATAATTATGCATTATTTTTTATGTCCACATGGACACATATATACTTTTAAAATACACTATTAAATAGTGCGGGGGGTAAAAGATCCTTTCCAAAGTTTGGTATCGTAGCAGCAATTTCGGTCAAAGTTCAAATATATTTCAGACTCTTTTCCCATAAATCTATATATGTGATTAATATGTATTTAACTTATAATTATTTAAAACGAAAATTATTTATCTTGATTTTCCACATTAAAGAAGGAGTTATCTTTTGAAGAGTTGTTATCACATTTTTTTTTTTTTAAGTAAAGACTACAATAATAATTAATCTTAACAATTCGATTAACGTTATAAAACTCTTTAATTGCTCTATATGTGTTAGGTGTAAATATTATTCAACTCTTGGTATACCTTTTTATAACTTGATTATATGTACTCTCGAAAATTTAATAATTTGTCACTTTATGTTAATCTTATATAATCGAGTAGATAAGTAACACATCAAATTACTATGACATCATGATTTATTTCAAATATACAGTTATTCTTTCCTCCACCAGCCAATTGGAAATCCCGGCATTCTGTAAAAGAACCGAAAAAGTGAGAGGAGAGAAATCAAGAAAGGAAGTAAGAAGGAAGAGAGGTATACCTTGGTATATGGAAGTTCAACATAGCAGACAACGGAGGGAGCACTTCATAATTCCGACCGACAACTATCAGGAAGAAGGTTTTCTTGATTGAATTACTTTCCAAAAGTGAAAGCTACTTTACCAATTTTTGTTTGGATTGGGTCTTTTAGACCTTACCAATTTTTATTTTTATATTTTTGCTTTGCTTTGTTTCTTTGGGGCCATGGGCTTTGTACAGGATTATGATTCATTTTTCTTAAATAAAAGGCTGCACAGGCCACAAAAATTCATATTAAAAAATAAAATAAAATCTCCGATGTAATGTTTTATGAGATGTTTTTCTCAATAAATATTACGCATATAAAAATAAAAATTGAGATATGCGATCCTGTAATATTAATAAATCATATACGATGAAGTACACATTAGATGAATGCAATATGGAAAATAAAGTATAAGAAAAAATCAAACAAAAAGAAGAAGATCTCACTAATTTCTTAATTTTGTGTATAATTATATTGAAACATAATTTAAGTATTTTTATTACTTTTATGCACCATAAATATATTTTTAATTATTTGTATTACAAATCAAGTTGTTTACATAAAAACAAAGTCATGTATGTTGTAAAATATAAGCAATATACTTCAAATAGTATAGACAAGATATATGGAGAATAGAATGTAGAGATCATCTTATTCAAATATCTTCTTGTTTCATCATGTGTCTCTTACAACGGTGAATGAACAACCCTATATATAGGTTGAAAAATCACTCCAAAAGTCACCATATTAAGTATTATAATAAATAGATACATTCTTATCCAAAAAGGTTCATAGAACCTACATAATACATATAAATGATAAGTATAAGTTATGGATAAACTCAATGGTCAATCCACTTAGTTCAATGAATTTATAACAATGTAATTTATAATCAATTAAATTTAATGTTATTTTGGTTGAACTAATATTATTGTTATTACATTCATTGAATTTAATTAAAAAAATTACGGTAATTAGATGGTCAATTTACTGAAACTTTTCATACTAACTTTGTTATGTTTCTTTTATTTGTAATATTAAGCGGAAATTACAGTTTGAAAATATTTTTCTAACTATTTTCTGAACAGACAATATTAAGACCGTGACTCGATTTGTACTGTTTTCTTTTTATAAATTGCTTATTAAGAACTAGTCAATTAGCGACATCAATTATTAAAAAATATATTTAATTCTGTGCGAAGCACAGATAAATACATTAATAAATAAATAATGAATGAAGTCTATCATTCTCTTAATTTATTTAATTTTTTGTTTTCTTTTTAAAGTTTAAGACGGCGTGAAACGTGGACAAGTTTCTTAGTTTCATGTAATTCCGAAAGATAATACAATCTGTCCAGACATTATATTTATCCAAACAAAGATAATACGATTCAATACATTAGGAAACATTAGAAAACAACCATTTAGATCCGAAAAATATAAATGAATATAAAATAAATAAATAATGAATGAAGTCTATCCTTCTCTTAATTTCTTTAATTGTTATTTTCTTTTTAACTTTTATTACGGCGCGAAGTATAAACAAGTTTCCTAGTGTCATATAATTGCAAAAGATAATACAATCTGTCCAAACATTATTTTTGTCCAAATACTATACAATACGATTCAATACATTAGGAAACATGGAAAACAAGCCTTGAGATCCCAACAAAATATATAAATGAAATTAAATAAATAAAAAAAATGGTGGCATCCTTGTCGCGTGAAATCCCTTACCCAGTCCCCTAGTACACTTTCCTGTAACTGCAAGTGCTTCTTGAAGAAGCAAACACACACCCTTTTGTTCTGATTTCTTGTATTTGTGTATTTGATCACTAAGTTCAGAAAGGTTAGTGGGGTTCTCTTATTTTTCCTTTTTTCTCAATTGGGTATCTTAAAGTTTGCATCTTGTTGAAGTTCTTGATCAACATTTGCATCCATGGTAGATTTGCTTTACTGCATTTTTTTATATGGGTTTTCCTTTTTTCTCAATTGCGTATCTTAAAGTTTGTATCTTGATTCAAATTTGCATCTATGGGTGATTTTGCTTTACTGTATGGTTTATACTATTTTTTTTTCTCAATTGGGTTTCTTAAAGTTTGTATCTTGTTGAAGTTCTTGTTCAAAATTCGCATCCATGGTTGATTTGCTTTACTGCATTTTTTATATAGGTTTTCCGTTTTTCTCAATTGGGTATCTTAAAGTTTGTATCTTGATCCAAATTTGCATCTATGGGTGATTTGCTTTACTGTATGGTTTATACTGTTTTTCCATTTTTCTCAATTGGGTTTCTTAAAGTTTGTATCTTGTTGAAGTTCTTGATCCCAATTTGCATCTATGGTTTATTTGCTTTACTGCATTGAGTGTACAGTTTTTCCCTAATTACAGAAAGTGGGGTTATTTATTTTTCTATTTTTCTGAATTGGGTTGTTAAAGTTTGTATCTTGTTGAAGTTCTTGATCCAAATTTGCATCTATGCTTGATTTGCTTACTGGTTTATACAGTTTTTTCCTTTAGTTACAGGAAGTGGGGTTCTCTTGTTATGTATTTTTCTCCATTTGGTTTCTAAAAGTTTGTATCTTTGATGTTTTGAATCCAAATTTGTATCTATGGTTGATGTGGTTTACTGCATTTTTTATACGGTTCTTTCCTTTAATTACAGAAAGTGAGGTTATTTTCCCCTTTTTCTCAATTGGGGTTCTTAAAGTTTGTATCTTGCTGAAGTTATTGATCCAAATTTGCATCTATGGTTGTTGTTGTTGTGTTCTTGTTGAGTTTCTTACATATTGTTCTTGCTACCCTGTTTTGTAGTAGTTTTTGTTGAGCCAAGGGTCTATCGGAAACAAACTAGCTACCCCCACAAAGGTGGGTGGTAAGGTCTGTGTACATTCTACTCTCCGGACCCCACTTGTGGAATCATACTGGGTATGTTATTGTTGAGTTTCTTACATTTTGCATCTTTTCTAAGTTCTGATCCAGATTCTCATCAATTGGTGATTTGTCCTTCACCAAGGGAAATGAGGTGAAATTTTAGGAAAAGAATTAGGCATAATTTTGTTTGATTAGCTATTTTTCACTCGCTGTTTGGGATGTATCTTCTGGAGGAGTAGAGAGCTGGTGCTAGAACACAATTACTTATAGGACACAAAAGATCTTTCTTTTGCGAAATGGCTAGTATATTTTTTTGTACTTGCTTCACTTCATGTTATGGAATGATACTGCAAATAAAGTGGTGTGTTTATATAGGCTTTTCTTCTTCAGAGAAAATCAAATTTAGGCTAAGAGCTCTTTTCTGAGATTGCTTGACTAGTTATATGTTATTGCTATCTGAATGTCTTAATTTCACAAAGCCAGATAAACGGTATTCAAAGGCCAGTTGTTAGATGTTTTCACATATCTGATAATCAGATGTAAGAATAGGAGTTTTGGACAAAAATATGACTAATACCTAAAGATAGAAATACTGATCTACAGATGTCTGTTTTTCAAATTCTCAACTGGGAAATAAGTGAATCTATTAGCTCATGTTGTCCTCTTGATCACTCTCTTCTACAGTGTCTCATCACCGTCTGATTACTAAAATGCAGCGTACATATATTTCATCTTCTTGTTCTTGATTGGTTAGTTTATTTAATATTTGTTCTGCACTTGGAAGGTAGAAAAGCTTAAGGATGTTTCAGAAGGTTATCTATGTGGTCTAAATGAATAATCAACATTTCGATTGGTATGGTTGTGAACTATGATTTCCAGCTCATGGATGGCTTTTCTTAGCAACCTGATGCTCTATCATATTCTATAAATAGTTAAATATTTTGTTGCCTCATACATTGTCCATTCTATAAGATTTGTTATGTTGTTTCGTTTTATTCACAAATTTTTTGTCAGGTAACAGGTGAACTTGGAGGCTGTGTGAATAAGTGAGTCCAAAAGTCTGCGTGACTCCTTCAAGAAAAAGATGGGATCAGAGGGTTCTGAAAAGGATCTCGTAGTGACTCAAATTAGTGTTGGTGGGTTCTGCAATGATGTCAATGCGAAAATGCTTTCAGAATATCTGGAAGAACAAGTTGGACAAGTGTGGAGGTGTAGATTAAAGACTTCATCCACTCCTCCTGACTCTTACCCGACTTATGACATTGATGTAGAGAACGTGCGAAGAATGAACAATTACATAAAAGTGGAACCTCATGCATTCGTTCATTTTGCATCTTCAGAGTCCGCACAGAATGCTCTTGCTGCTGCTAGGCGTGATGAACTCTTCTTAGAAGAGAAGCCTTTGAAGGTTAGTTTGGGTCCTGAGAATCCCTTTAATATGAATAAGAGGAGAAGAACTATCATGCCTTTTAAGTTTTCGGACGTTGGTGTAGAAATTGGAGTACTGGTTAGTAATGATGACTTTGTGGTTGGTTGGAGGGGACCTCATTCTGGTGTTAACTTTCTTGTGGATCCATTTAATGGGACATGCAAAATACTTTTCACAAGGGATACTGCTTTCTGTTTCAAGGGTGAAGGAAAACATGCCGTTATAAAATGCAATTTCAAGATTGAGTTTTTGCTGAGGGAAATCAATGAGATTAACGAATGCAAAGACTTTGCATCTTTGGTATTATTGTTGCAGCTGGCTTCATCTCCATTGGTTTTCTATAGAACTGCTGATGATGACATTGAAGAATCAGTTGCTTTTGACTTATTAGATGACGATGATCAGTGGATCCGAACCACAGACGTTACATGTAGTGGAGCCATTGGTAGGTTTAATACCTACCGTATTTCAATTCGACCTCGCAATGGTCCTAGCCTTAAGAAGGCCATGAACTATTTCAGAGAAAGTAGGGTGCCTGTGGTAGAACAGGGTAACAGGCAGATGCTCCGGGTGAGAGATGAGCCTGATTTTGGGGTGTCCGTCTCAGAACCTTTCTTCTGCTTTCAAAACCATGAAGGTATAAGCTTTAAGGTCTTGTTTCTGGTAAATGCGGTTTTGCACAAAGGCATAGTTAATCAGCATCAGATGACTGCTGAATTCTTTTCTTTGCTTAGAAAGCATCAGGAGGGGGTAAATTTAGCTGCACTGAAGCACATCTTTTCTTACAAAAGGCCTGTCAATGATGCTATTCAGAAGTTAGCAAGTGTCCAGAAATGGCTATTTAGTAATCCTAACCTTCTCGAGAGAACTGGACAGTTGGATGATGTTGTAGAGGTTAGAAGGTTGGTTATTACCCCAACCAAAGCATATTGTCTTCCGCCAACTGTTGAGCTATCCAATAGAGTCCTCAGGAAGTATAAGCAGGTTTCAGATCGATTTTTGCGAGTTACTTTTATGGATGAGGGCATGCGTAACTTGAACAGGAATGTTCTGACATACTATGCTGCTACTATTGTGAGAGAAATTACATCAAGTTCTAATCCCCAGAGAACTGGAATCTTCCAAAGGGTGAAAAGTATTCTGAGTAAAGGATTTTATCTGTGTGGTCGAAGGTATTCTTTTTTGGCTTTCTCAGCTAACCAGCTGAGGGATCGTTCTGCCTGGTTTTTTGCTGAAGCCCCGGAAATTAGGGTGCCCAACATCATAAACTGGATGGGTAAGTTCGGTAACAGGAATGTTGCAAAATGTGCTGCTAGGATGGGACAGTGCTTTTCATCAACCTATGCAACAGTGGAAGTCCTTCCAAGCGAGGTTAACTCCGAGCTTCCAGATGTAGAAAGAAATGGGTATGTTTTCTCTGATGGAATCGGCATGATGTCAGCAGATCTATCTATAGAAGTTGCAGCAAAGTTGCAGTTAAGTGTCAATCCTCCTTGTGCTTATCAGATAAGGTATGCTGGTTGTAAAGGTGTTGTCGCATGTTGGCCGGCAGAGAAAGATGGTATCCGCCTTTCTCTGAGACCAAGTATGAAGAAATTTGACTCAAATCACACTATCCTTGAAATCTGCTCTTGGACGAGATTACAGCCTGGTTTTCTGAACCGGCAAATAATAACCTTGCTCTCGTCCTTGGAAGTTAAAGACGAAATGTTTTGGGAAATGCAGAAAGAAATGTTATCAAAGTTGGATAAGATACTTGTGGATTCGGACGTGGCTTTTGATGTAATTACAGCTTCATGTGCCGAGGCAGGAAATACAGCGGCTATAATGTTGAGTGCAGGGTTTAAACCTCAAAGTGAACCTCATTTGAGAGGGATGTTGGCTAGCATTAGAGCTGCTCAACTTGGCGACCTCAGGAATAAGGCAAGGATGTTTGTTCCTTCAGGAAGGTGGTTGATGGGCTGTTTGGATGAATTAGGTAAACTTGAGCAAGGCCAATGCTTTATTCAAGTGTCAGGCCCTTCATTGGAGACCTGTTTTGTTAAGCATGGTCCAAAGTTTTCTGAAATCAAGAAAAATCTTCAAGTAATAAAGGGCCTTGTTGTAATTGCAAAGAACCCGTGTCTTCATCCCGGGGATGTGAGGATTCTGGAGGCTGTAGATGTTCCTGGTTTACACCATCTCTATGATTGTCTGGTCTTCCCTCAGAAAGGGGATAGGCCACATTCAAATGAAGCATCAGGAAGTGACCTTGATGGTGATCTCTACTTTGTGACTTGGGATGAAAATCTCATTCCACCCAGTAAGAAAAGCTGGATGCCAATGGACTATGCACCTGCAGAAGCCAAACAGTTGGGTCGTCAAGTTCAGCATACGGTAACTATCCAACTATAATGATATTTCTTGCAGCTTTGTTCATATCTTCCTATATTTGGTTAGCTTTTCCAGATCTGTATAAGTTTGTTTTACGGCTTAATGCTCACTTGGTTAGAATACTGATGAGATAATTGTATGCCTTCTTGAAAAGCTAGCATTACTTGTTCTTTAGCAAATGTTAACTATCATTTAACAACTGTATTGAGTTTTATTGCATTTATTGCTCACTTTTCTTGTATAATGCATCCCAATTGCATTCGACCAAATTTAAGTTGTATGGTTTATCCATAATGTATTTGGTTGTAATAGAAGGAGACTCTTTTTCTGTAGGTACACTCACTATAATAAAAAGAAAAATTTAAAGACACTTACAATAGATCTTGTGCTCTTCTTGCACTTGATTAGGAATTTAGGTCTTCTTTATGACACTTATTATTTGTTGGATCATTCAACTAGTTGCATAATATTCTTTTGTATTTTATTTTTCCGGTGTACTGTTTATGTTTTCAGTTTTTTAACTATTGTCTTCTTTTTTTACAGGACATAATAGATTTTTTCTCAAAGAACATGGTCCAAGAGAGTCTAGGAGAAATCTGCAATGCACATGTGGTTCATGCTGACCTCAGTGAATTTGGAGCTTTGGATGAGAAGTGCCTTAAATTGGCAGAACTTGCTGCTCTAGCCGTTGATTTCCCCAAAACTGGAAAACTTGTCACCATGCCATTTGACCTCAAACCAAAAATGTATCCAGACTTCATGGGGAAAGAGCCGTTTCAAACATACGAGTCAAAGAAAATTTTGGGCAAATTATATAGGCAAGTTATAGATGTATATGATGCAGAGGGTGGAGAATCTTCTGGACTTGAGTTTGTCCCTAAAGACATCCCATATGACACTAACATTGAGATTCTGGGATATGAAGATTTCATAGATGATGCATGGAACCACAAATGTTCTTATGATGGTCAGTTGAATGGGCTTTTAGGACAATACAAAGTTAACGGGGAGGAAGAGGTGGTTACTGGACATATATGGTCCATGCCGAAGTACAGTGCTAAGAAGCAAGGGGAATTAAAAGAGAGGCTGAAGCACGCATATAATACGTTGAGGAAGGAGTTCAGGAATGTTTTCGAGCAGATGGAGCCTGATTTTGATATGCTTCCCGTTGATGAGAAGAATGATATGTATGAAAGAAAGGCATCTGCGTGGTATCGGGTCACCTACCATCCTCATTGGGTGACTAGATCACTAGAGTTGCAATTGCCAGATGCTGTTTCAAATGGTGTTATGTTAAGTTTTGCTTGGATTGCAGCAGATTACATTGCTCGTATTAAAATTAGACAACGGGGAATGCAAAATTCTGACTCTACCAAGCCTATCAATTCCCTTGGAAGGTATCTTGTTAACAAGATATAACAACCAAAACTGTCATGCGGTTAAATGCAAATATATTGGCTGCTTATCAGCTATTTGGCTGTAAGGCCACTCTGCCATTATCAATACCTGATTTGATATCCTTTTGAACCTCCTAAATCCTACTATTGGATTGTTTCCTTGTGTTGATCAGTTATTATATGAAATGTCATCCATGAGTTTGCCTGCTGATCGATGAAAATCTTTTCTCTTTACATCATTGTTGTTTTCTGGTTTGTAGCATATGGCATTTGCTTGCTACTAGTTTGTATCTGTTGTTGCTGTTCTTGCTGCTGTAGAGGACGTTATGGTTACTCTCGAACTGCTTATGTACTTTCTCTTACTTTTCTCGCTGTTGGTCCCTAGCCTCTGTAATCCATTGATTTCGGGCAAGGGAGACCAGAAATGTGCAAGTGGTGAAGTTGAACTTGCCACACAGATATATGGACATTTTTCAGTCCAAGAAAACAAAGAGTGAATATAACAACATATCCAGTGTAATCCCACCAGTGAGGTTTGAAAAGTGGACGCAGACCTTAGAGACTCTTTCCTTCGAGATATTCTCTCTAAGGTCTAGTCTCATCTGAAGTAATGCTCTCACTCATTTGTTTGGGTACTATGTACAGGAAATGAGCATCAAGTTTGTGTTTATATATAACGCCCCTCGCGTTTATTTCCTTAATTTCGTGTGACTAAAGAATGTTGTTACTTGTTAGGGACAAAATTCTGTTTCCCCTATAAGGGACTTATGTTTAAAGCTATGTTGACGGAGTCTCAAAATGTTGCCACACCCGTGTCAAATTCTCCAAAAATGTACTACTTTTAAAGAGTCCAACACGACCTGTCGATATTTTCAAAGAGTCTTGAGCAACATAGGTTTAAAGAATTTCAACAGATAACATTTTAACAGCACTGTAAGGCAAGCAGATAATGATACAGATCTCTGAAAAATTAAACTGCATCTTATAAAATTAAACAAAAGGAATATATGTGAATGGTAAATTACATTTACAGGTGAAACCAGCAAAAGCAATTTAACTCTTATCGAGGCTCTTGCCGACGTCTTCGTAATGATAAATAATCTTACATCTTTAATCAGAAGTTCCGTATTCAATCCCTCGATATCAACAAACAATAATATACTCGGTGTAACTTGACAGGTGAGGTATGTGGGAGATCTTACTTCTACTTGTGTGGGGTAGAGACGTTGGTTCCAATAGACACTCGTCTCAAAAGAAAGGTATCTAACACATGATATGGTAAGAAAATAAACAATAATCATGCAAAAAATCAGATTGAATGATAAATATGGTAAGTTAATTAAAATTAGGGAAAATGCATAAGTACCCCCAACCTATGCCCGAAATCTCAGAGACACACTTATACTATACTAAGGTCTATTACCTCCCAAACTTATTTTATAAATAATTTTCTACCCCTTTTCGGCCTACGTGACACTATCTTCTAGCCCAACGTGTGTTGATAATTTTTTCAAGCTATCTGGTTGATAGTACAACGTATGTGGGTGGCCTAAGTTAAAATAGAGTAACCATATAATATTGTTGAAAAATTAGAATCAATTGAAAGCCTCCAATATATTTGGTAAGGTGAGTGGACAACATTAATTTATATTTGTGATTCACAATAACATGTCATTTTTATCCTCTAATCATAAACCCTTTTTTGTAGCCATAACTAAAAAATCTTTTTTTTTTCATGCTCATTATTCTGTTTTCCTTCTGATTTTTTTTTTATTGCTTTCTGTTTTCATCCAAAAGAAGAATAATTGCATGGATTTGAAAAGAGTCTATTTGATGAAGATGATAGTTTTTTTAACATAAGGTAATATAACATTCTCCACCTTATATAGATTTTTTTTTTTGGAAATTTTCTCTAGATTTTCTTTATTACACATTTATTTCTTGTTTTGAAGTTGGATTTAAAATAATTCAAAGTTGTTGGATTTGCATACTCATTGGATTTCTCTCATTAATGTTGATTTGTTCATCGTGTGTTCATTTCTTTATATTTTGACTCTCCTAATTGAAAATTTTGATTTCGCCGCCTTTAGTATATATAGTGTTTTTTGACTGGATTGTTGAAAGTAGTGACCATAAAGAGGTATATGCAGGGGCGGAGCTACAACCATCCAAGGGTGGTCAGTTGAACACCCTTAGCCGGAAAATTACATTGTATAGAGAGGTCAGATTCTGTATTTAAGGGATAAATAATTAATGTTGAACAACCTTGACATAAGCTCTTTTGTGGCACAGTGGTTAAGCATGTGCATTTCCACTCCAGGTGCGTAGGATCGAATCCCACAGAGCACACAACATTTTATTTTTTTTAGAGCAGAACACATGTTCCTCAAGTTTCTTAATTATTTATATAACAATTTAATAATATAGAGTAACATATATGAATACATTATATTAATTTTGAATATTTAATTATTTATATAACAATTTTAATAATATAGAGCAACATATATGAATACATTATTTTAATTTTGAATATTTAGATATCATGTATTTCTAATTTTTATCTAGGATATAATGCATTTTCAAATGGTGAAAATAAAAAAGCCAAAATTTTACTTTAAAAATTTGTGTTTATATATGTTAACAACTTTAAATCCAAAGCTAAAATCAATACATGCGTTTTATCTTCTTCTTTTTTTAAGATGTTTTTTTTCTACTGGTGTGATTTATGTTCGTAAAGCTAGACACATTTGTTATCAATATTTCACTTTAAAAATAATAATTATATATTTTTATCATATAAACAATGTATCAAAAAGAAAAAAAAACTCGGTTGTTTATATTATTGACAAATGTTGAGATCGTTCATGCTAGAATCTCTAGGTTAAACAAATAACATTCAACTCACTTTTTAAAAAAATAATTCTTGAACACCTTTGATGAAATTTCTGGCTCCGCCACTGGGTATATGTGTATGCAATTCCTATTTTTCTATTTTTTATGGTTGAAGCCAATGATGCAAAAGATTGAAACTTAACATGGATCAATTATAGATCATATTAAAAGTGGAGCCAGTATTTTCACTAAGAGAATCCAAAATATAAAGAAGTAAATAAACGAAGAAGTCAATTGGATTCAACATCAACTATATATACTAAAAAAATAATTTTAACCTTGTATATAATAAATCTTTCAACGAAGGGGGCTCTGAAGAACCCTATTCGAAACCCCCTGCTGGTAGCCCGTGGATGTTATGCATAGTACAAGGTTTTCTATTTAACAATATTTTGAACTATATTCTAATTAAGACAACAAATGATTGAAACTTAAATATTTGAAAAGTTTAGAAAGATTACAACCATATGCATAGGAATAGTTGAGATGAGCCGAGGGTCTATTGGAAACAACTCTTTATGTTCCTAGAGGGGGGTAAGGTCTGCGTACACACTACCCTTCCCAGATTCCAGTTGTGGGATTACACTGGTATGTTGTTATTATTATTGATGTACATTATCTTGATTGCAGTTTGATTTTGATAGTTAAAAGCATGTTTTTTCAGCTGTCATGGCGAATGGCGATGTTGAAGAACCTCTACTACGTGGCAATGTAAATTCATCGATTCGATTTAGTGATGAAAACTCATTCAAGCGAAGGCGGTCTCAATCTAGCAGCACTTGTTGTACTATTAGTCATACACAGACAAATAATGAGGAATCCCTTCATTACCCTGAGTTCATTTCAACAAAGAGTTTTAGACTCAGAGATGTACTGTTGTTCTTGGCTGTTTATATAGGAGTCGGAGCGATTTGCTTCTTCATCATAAGAGATCAAATCGAGGGAAAAAAGACTAATGGGATTCTTGATGCAATATACTTATGTATTGTTACAATGACTACTGTTGGATATGGTGATCTTGTTCCTAAAAGCATCTTAGCTAAGTTTCTCGCGTCTGTTTTTGTGTTCACCGGTATGGCTCTTGTTGGATTTGTTCTGAGTAAAGCAGCAGATAGTTTTCTTGAGAGGCAACAAATCATGTTTCTCAAAGCCATAAAGATGAGGAAAGATAGTACTAGTTCAACAGAGGTTTTGAAAGAGGTAGAAACGAACATCGAAAAGTACAAGTTTTTTAGTACTTTGGCATTTCTTGTTGTGCTTACTATGCTTGGAACAATTTTTCTATGCCAAGTTGAGGATTTGAGTTTGTTTGATGCTTTTTATTGTGTTTGTGCTACTATTTCTACTCTGGGGTATGGAGATAAGAGTTTCTCGACGAAATGGGGGCGTTTATTTGCTTCTTTTTGGATATTGATGAGCACAATTTGTTTGGGACAGTTATTTTACTCCCTTGCTGAGTTATATACAGAACAAAGGCGAAAATCTATGTTCAAATGGGCTCTAACTCGCGAGTTGACAAATTCAGACCTCCAGGCTGCAGATCTTGATCATGACAGTGAAGTGAGGTAAGTCGTTAACGTGCAACAGACATAGAGCACAACGAAATAAAACGATATATATGCAATAACAATTAGTTGGGAATATGTTTTACTCATGTTAGTACGTTTACGAAGGGGAGCATTGGTGCAATAGAAACATGGCTGTCGTGTGACCAGGAGGTCACATGTTCAAGTGGCGAAAACAACCTCTTGCAAAACTGCAAGGTAAGGTTACGTACATTAGACCTAATGTGGTCCGGCCCTTCCTTAGACCCTGCACTTAACATGAGCTTAGTGTACCAGAATGTCCTTTTAGTACATTTACATTCCTATGCTTTCCAACACCAACTTGTTCAGAACTAAGACACAATTGTTATTGTTATATCGCGTTCAAGTTTTTGTGCTACGTTCTGATTATCATATTCATTTTTCTTCATCCAGCGCTGCAGAATTCATCGTCTATAAACTTAAAGAGTTGGGGAAGATAACTGAGGAAGACATCTCTATAGTCATGGAGAGCTTCAAATTGCTTGATGTTGATCATTCAGGCACATTGACTGAAAATGATATTGCACTTTTGCAGTCGTCGTCTCGATCCAAAAGCTGATAACACCCCTCTAAACATCTTATGTACAAATGATAGAACTATGAAAATTGCATAGAAAATTTTGCAGACTTTCAATCCTATGGACTTAATGTTTGGAAAAAGGGATCATAGATATATATATTCAAGATTCAAGAACTTGTCACAATTTTGAACCATTGGGAGAATGTAAGTTAAGCTATGATTTAAACAGACTGAAACATGGTTAGTGAGGATTCATATAGTCGACACAAACTTGTTTAAAATTGAGGCATAGTTATCGTTGTTGTTATTTCACCGTCGTCTATAAACTAATTTTCTTCAAGACTATGGAGAAGAATGTAAGTTTAAGGCATGTAAGATTTGAACAAATTGAGACATGTTACATTACCAATATCATCTTAGTAGTTCTTTAAACATGGACAAGAATGTACATTTATCAATCATTTACCATTAACTTTCCACAAGAAGCAGAGGCAGATCCAGAATTTTAAGAAACACCGCTTCCAAGGTCCTGGATAAACTATTTACACATTTTAAGTAGTTTTATTAACATAAATACAGAGTTTTGGCCTAAGCTACTAAATTCTGCCGAACCCTTAAAAGGCCTGAGGACCGTTGCAGGCGACCAAGTATTAAAACTCTTCAAGTTGCTCCTGGTGTTGGTGCTCTGCAAGAAAATCAAGTAATGATCCTTCACTTTCTTTTACATTGGAGAATTCAACAGCTAATGGTGGTACATTATTGAAGGCAAGAATTGTGACCAAAAGTAGAGTTGTGGATAGCAAAAGAGGCCAGAAATAAGTAAGAATATTAGGTGCCAACATTAAAAAAAAAGTTATGAAAATTGATAAGGAAATCAATGTGACAATGTGATTTTTGAAGTGCAAAATCTTGGCAAAGATTTCCATATTTTGATTCATTTTTAGAGATTTAATCAATCAAACACCTAATATGTGTGTTATGAAAGAAGAGAGATTTTTGTCTTTGTGCTAAAGATTCTTTGTCCAAAGTGACAAGATTTTGTGTTGTGTCTAAATTGTTTCACAAGTAATTCTAATCTTTGATACCTTTGCATTTAGTTTTATTTTAATGGATTGTGCATTCTTGTCTAGTTGTTTTTAGATTTCTTCATGTTGAGGGATATGCTAAGATTAAAAAAGTTGTGAGTATGGGAAACCTCTCACAATTGGTGTCTGGGAGGGTGATGTGTACACAATTTTATTCCTATCTTGTGTTAAAGGTAGAGAGACACTTTCGAAACATCCGGCTCAAGTAAGACATATCTAAATCGGTAAAAAATGAAAATACAGAAGTAAGGAACCATATAAAAAATAATTTCTTGATGATCATTATTATTGTCGATTTATTACCGCATTATGAGTAGTTTCCTATTCTTGAGGCAATTTTTCACATTGCGGTAAAACATTCCTTAATGGGGATGGCTCTATATCCAATAGAGTTCGAACCGGTCGAGACTTTTTGCTAAGGACGAAGGAATCACTCCATCACAATCCTCGTTGATACACTACAAGTAGTTATGTTTAAATGTATAGAAGTTAATTTTTTTTATATATGATCTTTTAACCATCTCAAAGTGAGCAAAACTCCTCTTTCGTGAAATTTTAAGGATCAATAATAATCTAATTAGTGCAAATTTAGCATTATAACACTGTAAATTATTAGTTGTAATAATGCATCTTCTAAGTTCTAATAAGTGCAAAATAGTACTTTAATTGTCCTTAAATGATGGTGTTTGACTAGGTAAAGAGATTAAATATAAAATAAATTTTTTTGAACTTGAAATGTAAAATAAGTCATAAATATTTTTACAAAGTGACCTTTATTACAATTATTCTTGCAAATAATTTACATGGGATATATATATGTGCAACACACGTTACACAAAAACTAGTATACTCACACACATTTTCATATACTTGAGTTCTTCCATATTTATAATCCCCATAATATTATCCCCTTTAGGTTTTTGAACCCTACTAGTATCTAGTAGGATAATAAGACGTTAAAAGAGTTTATGTTTAATTATATAGTTGATAAGTAGGTGCCCTAATTCATCGTAATTAATGTGGTGGTGACTATTTAAGTTAATTAACCTGAGAATCTCCAATATGTACTCATCTATTTTTACCGGGTTAAAATGGAATATAATAGCTTGACGACTCCATTAAAGAAATGAGGTTCTGACTATAATGTGTAAAAACTATTGAATTGTTAGGATCTGGTCTTTCATTCACCTGCAAAATTCACCAACTCCAAATAAGCATTCCATTTATTAAATGGTTGAATATGAAGTAGAGGCAAACAGAAAGTAAATTAGTGCAGCTAAACACTTTCTTAATTTTATTCAAGCATTCAAAACATATTAAAGACTACTCAAATCTAAAATCACAAAATGAGGGAAATGCAACACTGTGAAGAACAAACAGTACGAACGACTAAAGAAATTAGGTAAACAAAAAGCATCATATTAATTTGCAGCTCAGAAAAGAACACCACCGGAATAGATACTGATCACTACTATGTTTCCAGAAATGTGTTGTTGATTTTGTTAAGCCTCTTCACTACTTCTTTCATGCTTATTCTTGATCCTGGCATTTCCATTGTGCAGTCTAAACCCAATTCTATCATGGACGCAATGCAGATTTCACTTTCTGAAGTGATCTGTTCTTCCTCGGAGAAAAGATTGGCATCCACAACGTCCATCATACTCCCTGAAAATGATTGTGTGATCCATTTCCTCAAGTCAAGATTTTCATTGCATATCTCTTCATCTGTTGGCCTTCTTTTCGTCAAAACCTCCATCAACATGATGCCGTAACTATAAACATCGCCACTAGCAGACACTATTCCATCCGAGCCATATTCTTAAAAAAGGATTGAAAAAAAAGTTAATTCAATTGAAATACAACAATAATTCTCTTTTTACTTCTACAACTTGGAGAGGCTTAATTATGAGAAGAGAAAATCAATGAGAGTAGATTTTCTTTTACCTGGTGCAATATATCCAAGAGTGCCCAATGTCTCTGTATAAGCCATGGACTTGCTTATGGCTAAAATTTTAGAGATTCCAAAATCACCAACGTGAGCCACCATATCTTCATCCAAAAGAACGTTGGCTGGCTTCAGGTCGCAATGAACTATTGGAGTGTTATGACCATGGTGTAGATATTCAACTGCCATAGCTGCATCAAGCATTACAGTGACTCTTTCATGAAGGTTCAAGTGTCGATCTTCTTTGTACAGCCAATTCTCAAGACTTCCATTGGGCATAAATTGCAGAACAAAGGCTCTTATATAGTCACTAGAACATGTAGTAATCACTGAAACAAGATTTCTATGTCTAACATTTCTCATCACTTCACATTCGGTATCAAACCTCTTGCATACTTGCTCGTTTTCCAAATCCAGAACCTT
The DNA here is from genome assembly GCA_036250505.1 of Solanum acaule. Classification (NCBI taxonomy): domain Eukaryota; kingdom Viridiplantae; phylum Streptophyta; class Magnoliopsida; order Solanales; family Solanaceae; genus Solanum; species Solanum acaule. The sequence goes on along the minus strand of JAJOOR010000589.1, from coordinate 4,938 downwards.
AATGGCCACTGCAGTTCCACCAAACAATGTGCCTTTGTACACAGAGGCAGAGCTTCCCTCACCAATTAAATTGGATTCATCAAAATTATTTGTTGCTCGTTGAATCTCGTGATAAGAAACTAATTGATGAGTCCCGATCTCCAATACCTTTTCAACATCGTTGGACTTCCCTTTCTTCTGTCGTTTCATTATCCAAATTGAAACGAACAAGAATATCAGAAAGGATGCAATAACCACTGGAGTAACAATTTTTAGCACAACCTCCTTAAGCTTTGATTGTTTTCCATGATTAGTGATAGCACAAGTAGGAATCTCCAATATGTGCATTCCGCAAAGACCTTTGTTCCCGAGAAATGATTGCAAAGTGGAATTTGCAAACACGCCACCACTCGGTATTTCACCTTCTAAATCATTAAATGAAACATTAATGTTTTTCAGGTATGAGAGTTTTTCCAAAGATTTAGGAATAGTACCGGACAAGGCATTTAAAGACAAATTCAAGAATTCCAAGCTTATCAAGTTGGCAAAGGATAATGGAATTTGGCCAAAAAATGAATTGTTGGATAGGTCAAGATACTGCAGGTTTTGGAGTTCCCCCAATCTGGTTGGTATCACACCTGAAATGTGGTTATTGTAAAGATATAGTTCTACAATGGCTTTCAGTCCTCCAATATCTGATGGAAGTTCTCCCTCTATTGAATTTTGCGACACACTTAGATAGAGAAGACCACTCATCTTCCAAAGGCTCAACGGAAATTTTGATGAAAATTTATTAGAATCCAAATAAAGATATTGTAGCATGCTAAGATTTCCAAAGCATTCTGGAATTAATCCAGAGAGCTCATTAACTTGCAGATATAATTGAACCAAATTCGATAAATGGCATACCACCTCTGGAATACGTCCCTGCAATTTATTGTAATATAGATCCAGCCCTTGGAGTTGTTTAAGCTTACCAATCTCAGAAGGAATACTTCTCGACAACTTGTTTCTGCCAAGGTTTAGGGCTGTAAGACCGCTCATGTTGCCTATACTTGTGGGGATGAGGCCATTGATGTGTGCATCTTCTATATAAAAGTTTTGAATAGTAGATGAAAGATTCCCAATAGAATTGGGAAGAACGCCAGTCAACGGATTGTTACCCACTTCTAGATATCTCAACATCCTACAGTCAGCCAAAGAATCGAAGAATCGCAACTCACTCTCTGTTGGTTCATTGGTAAGTTGATTATGATGTAGTAAGAGTGACCGCAGCTCATGAAGATTCCCCAAATTAGTAGGAATAGCTCCCGTGAGAGAGTTATGTTCTAGCGACAGTATCTGAAGCTTGGAAGCATTTGTTATGAACAATGGAATTTCCCCTTCCAGCTGATTGACTCCCAACTGAAGTACTTTAAGGTTCGGAAGATGAAGACCTGTAGTGGTTGGAATTCTCCCTGAGAGGTTATTGAAACTGAAACTAATCACTTCCAAAGAAGATATGTTGAAAATAGCCTCTGGAATTTGACCAATAAAATTAGAATTATTGGCAAAGTTTAATTCCCTCAAATTTGATAGCTTCCCTAATTCTGGAGGAATTCCCCCCACTATCCGATTGTTAGTACAGTAAAGATAAAGCAGAGTGGATGTATTTCCCAACGAAGTGGGAATGGTCCCTTTTATTAGATTATCACCAATATAAAGCAGCTCGAGTTTGGATAAACAATCAATATTTCTGGGTAAGTCTCCAGTTATGTTGTTGAAATATAAGGAAAAAACTTGGAGCTCCGTGAGTTGGCATATGTTGGAAGGAATGCAACCAGAAATTTGGTTTTGATATATACTTAAAAAGTACAGATTCGACACAATATTACCTTCATCTAGCAAGAGAGGACCAGAAAGGCTATTGAGTGACAGAGATACGGCAAGTAGTGACGAGATATTAAACAGTGTTGCGGGAATGGAACCTGTTAATTGATTATCGAACAAGTACAAAAATGCAAGCTGGCTGAGATTACCAATTTCCTTTGGAATGTTCCCACTGACTCTATTCCCAGACAAACTGAAGTTCATCAATTTTGTGGCATTTCCAACAGAAGGAGGGATTATACCCGTGAGGCTATTGTTCCTAAGATTTAAGACTCTGAGTTCGGGTACATACCAAGGGCCTCTCCACATTTCACCACTGAGTTCATTGAAAGCCAATGAAATTACTTGAACTCTCCAGTTTTGAAATAGACTTGTTGGTATACTTCCGTTGAGCTGATTGTTTTTAACGTCAATGACTCGCAAGCGAGGCATGTGGCCAATGCCATAAGGGATGCCACCATGGAAGCTGTTGTTCTTGAGATTGAGAACACTGAGGAAGGACAGATTGGCCAAAGACGGGGTAATTGTGCCTTGAAGTTGCAAATTAGGAAGAGCCAAGGCTACAACCCTTTGCCTTTTTGGACTACAAGTGACACCAAACCAAGTGCAAAAAGAAGTATTTTTGGTCCAATTATTGGCCAAAAAATGATTGGGAGTTGTAATAAGATTTTGGAAAGCCAGTAGAGCTTGTTGGTCAGTCTCATTTGAGGAAGAAAGTGATACAGAAAATTGAATTAGAAAGAGAAGAATCAATAAGAGAATGTTCTTCTTCATGATTGATTCAAAGCTTGATTTGTTTTTCAAATGTATTATAGCAACACTTATGTTGTTGAGTTGACCGAACAATTGGTAGTTGAACGGAGACAACACAAATAACATATATTAGGTCTATTTTAATTTATTTGTCTTATTTTTTATTTTATATTTATATTTAAAAATTACGTAAAAATACTATAAATCATGATAATTGACAATATAAAATATGTTTTGAAAAAAAAACAAAAAATTCCACTGATTCTTAAAGTGAATCTATCGTAAAAATACTATAAATCATGATAATTGACAACATAAAATATTTCAAAAATGTTGTATGTGGGTAGTCATATTATGCTTTAAATAGCGTCAAAGAAAGTACAGATTTGTGATAAAAAAACTTATTCCTTTATCCACGCAAACAATTACTTCAAAAATTCGATTATTAGCCCCAAAACATACCATTTATATTATTGGGCCGTGCATAGCACGGCCAACATATATATATATGATACAAACCCAAGTCAACCTAAGGGGTCATGCAGTATAAGACAAGTTTGGAAAAAATGGGATTCGGCTCACCTCCAGAGTTGCTTGACCTAAGTTACCATCATAAACCCCACATGCATTTATCATCTTTGGACCAACTAACCTGTAATAACTCTTTTTTTCTAATGGAGGGTAAATTGGTAATTTAATAATAATAATACAATAATAATAATAATAATTAAAAGGTATGGGCCAACTCTATTCTATTATTTATGTTACTCAGTGTGTTGCCTAAGGAATAGAAAGTAGGGTGATGTGTACGCAATTTTATTTCTATCTTGTGTTAAAGGTATAGAGAGAGACAGTTTCAAAACATTCAGCTCAAGTAAGACATACCTAAATCGGTAAAAAATTAAAACACAAAAGTGAGGAAACATATAAAAAATAATTTGTTGATGATCATTATATTATTGTCGATTTATTACGTTTTACAAGCAGTTTTCTATTCTTGAGGAAATTTCTATCCGTACTGGGAAGTATCACATTGCGGTAAAACATTCCTTAATGGGGACGACTCTATATTATTCAATTATATCGTACCACTTTATGTGTTGACTTGACAGAGCAATTGGTATTTGCCCAAGTCTTCACGGCATCAACAACAACAACACTCAATGTAATATCACAAGTGTACAAAGTCTTACCTCTGCCTTTATTTCCTATATAGTTATGTTTCCTTTTCCAAAAGTATTTTATATCTAGCCTTAGTGCTTTTGATTATCTCATTCAAGTTTCTGTTTTTGTTTAAAGGTAAGAATTTCATCCCACTTTTACTTATAAAGAGTATCAATTGATTTGAGAAGGAATTAAGGATTCCCACAAACTTTTATTGCAGTGTCATCACATTGTCCAACTTTATAAAGGCAAAAACATATGGATATATATATATATATATATATATATATATATTTGTATGGTCCAGAATCAAGTCGATGGGAGTCTCCACGGTCTAAGATAAGTTTAGAAAAAAACATGTTGTTTGACCTTTTGTTATTGGGGCAGTACAAAATTTATGTGTGAAATTTTACTTATGGTAATAAATAGTGTACATGAACCTATAAATTTTAGTGTGATTTTATAGTGTTAATATAACCTTCTTTATTAAATAATTAGAGGTTATGAACATGAAAGACCTGAGAGGTTATGAATATGAAAGGTTTGGGAGTTATGAATATTATTAATACTAATTTAAGAATATAATTTATATAATTGAAGAGGTATAAGTTAAGAAGATGATTTTGCAAGAAAAAAATAATTGAAAGAAATAATAAAAAATGTCAAGAAAAGGAGAAAAAAAATGATGAAAATATATATTTATTTTACAAACGTACTAATGAAGTTAAATGATTTTGATTTCCACAAATTTATTTGTGGGACTGGGGGTATTTCACATTATTGAAATGTCATCACATTGAGGAGTTGCGTCATCTAAGGGTTAAGGAAATTGATTGAGAAAAGTCAGTTAACTTAAATTATTTTAAAAAAAATTTATATATATAAAAAAAGGTTGTGCATTATATATAGGGAAAATTGTATATAATAGCAAACTATTAATTCAAATTAAATGCTATAAATATACTTTGATTTAATTGTACCCTATAGCAAACTATTGCTATTTTCGCCACTCTCTCTGGTGGAATCTCGCTCGCCTCTCTCACTTTATACAAAAACGCAAATGTATAAAATGTGTTTGTGTTTGTATAAAGCGAGAGAAAATTGTATATATACATATATTTTCGTTCCCCTCTCTCCCCTCTCCCAGATCTCGCTCGCCACTCTCCTAGATCT
>JAJOOR010000588.1:0-58698 GCA_036250505.1 Solanum acaule | reverse complement strand
CACCCCCACCTTGGACGTAGAGAAGCTGTTTTCGATACATCCTCAGCTCGATGTAGGGTAACTTTGTGGTTTAAATCAAAACTGGAGGACTTGACGAGAGAGAATTAAAATATAAGTACTGCCGGTCTGAAGAAGAAAAAGAATATCAGACAAATTGTCCAACCTGCATAAATTGTGTATATTTTTTTACCAACCATAGAAAGAGGTAAAATAAATGCATTATTTTCCAAAACCAGTCGGTCTAACTTTTCCAGCTTGAGCAATAAACTAATTTTCATATGGACATAAGGTGAATTTTTGACTGTTTCACTAAAGAGGGTAATTAGTAAATAGCATTGAAGCTAGACCGATCATCTTCACCTCCCAAAAAAGTATCTTCCACAATAAAGCAGTGCGTGAATGCATGTTAGAACTAGGCCTGATCAATCTAGAATTTTAGGTTGCTGCCCTTGATCATATGACAGAATGTGCATTATTCCTTTTTCTTTTCCTGGCTGAAGGACCACTGAATTCTCCCACCTTTCTTCGACTCTATGTAAGGCAAGAAGCTACCTAATATACACATTAACTCTTTATCTCTAAGAAGAGTGCATTCATTCTCTATGCAAGTAATCATAACTTGTATTTTTCCTTTTTCTCTGGGTTTCCCTTTAGATTAAATGTTCTTGGATTTATGATTTTGAATCAAAATGGGTTCTTGGTTTTAGTGCTTCTTCTATATGACTTTCTGAATCATGTTTTTCTATGAAGTTGAAGTCTGTTGTTTTGTGCAGGAATGAAATATGACCTGAGGAAAGTTGAAGAAGTATTTTATGATGTAAAAATCAGAGGCTTGGCTGCTAATGGAGACTCAGCTGGAGAAAAACAGGCACAAGGACAGTCTTGAATATCTATCTGTGCACTGACATTTAAAATAGTATTTTGTCTTTGCTTTTGTGTATGTTCAAGGATGGGGAGTAGCTCTGGTCCAGTTTTAGTTTCTCATGTAATGCCACAATGCAGGTTTTGCTGATACTGTCAATGAAACAGGCAAGAGTTGAACTCTATGCTATTCCTTTTGCCAATGTGATAATTGTAAATTTCATCCCCAAAAAAAGATTTTTTAATCTCTTGTCAAAATTATAATATTGTGGAGGAAAATAGTTTAGTATTGGAAGATATTGTGGGATGGGTGCCAGATAAGAAAATACACGTGCAATGCAAGTGTACAGAGTCTGTCTAATCAAATCATTGCTAGAAGTTAGCCCTCTTTGCAATATAATGTTGTGATCTCCTCCCCGTGGGCTTTTGGTGGTAGGTCCCTAACTTCATGTGCTCTACATCCCTACTTAATCAATGTTTCAATCCAACCCCCCCCCCCCCTCCTTTCCCCCCTAGGTGAGTTACAAGAATGACTTGGATGTGGGTGGTTTTGAACTTTTTTCCTTTGGTTTTCCGTCTGGTGTCCAGTAATCACATAGGAGCCAGGTTAAATTCGGATTCGCATTAGGATGGTTTACATTGGGGCTAAATCACTTTGTAACAAAGGAGACTCTATATTTGGAGAGATTTGAATTTGAGACCTCTGATTATGAATAACGAGTACTTACCTCTGGTGGGTGGTCTTGAACATTTGATCTTGCTTGTCATTTGACCTTGAAGGTTTGTGCATGAAATAAATGGGGTTTAAACGTTCAAGACCATTCATTTTCTAGGTCATTTGATGTAGTTTACTGTCCCCACACCCCATAACCACATACAACTCTGAATGCACCTGCAGACTACTCAACTGTTCCAAACTTTCTGTTGGGAGTTAAATTTTGAGTTTCTTCAAGTACTACTGGATGTCAGTTAGTAGTAATTATGAAAAGTAAGGTAAGAGTTTCTAATCGTCAGATCTCACCATTTAGTCTTTAGTCCAATAATATGTCATGTGATAAGGAGGTCATGATTCGAGCCGTGGAAATATGGAAATAACCTTATGTAGAAATGCAAGGTAAGGTTACGTACAATATACCGTTGTGGCTTAATCATTTCTTAAATCCCATGCATAGTAAGACTCTGTAAGAGCTTAATGCACCAGACTGCTCTTTTTACATGTGATCGTCCTACTTCAACTTATATAAAGAAAATAGTGAAGTTTTGGAAAGAAAAATAAACAAGTTTTCAGCTAAGGAGATTTTTTTTTCCCAAAAGAACCTTATGGAATAGTCTAGAAAATAATTGTTTGGGGATACAATGCATGGAATTTCGAAGAAACTTCCTTAATGTAACAGCCAAGGTTTCCTTGATTAAGACATCACATTTTTGTGATATGTCGCAAGAATATTATGCCTGTAGGTAGCAAGACAGACACCATGATAATATTAATCATTTCATAATTTTTGTAATACATGACCAATATTCTTTCCTGGATAATCCTTCCGTTCATTTTTATTTATCATGTTGCGTTTTTCGAAAGTCAATTTGACTAATTTTCAAAGCTAAATTAGATTACATTAATTTGATATTTCAAAAAATTTAGATATTCAGAAACTATACAAAAAGTACTATAAATTGCAATTTTTTTGCATATCAATTTGGTGAAAAAATACATTATAAAATGTTAGTCAAAATTTTTATAGTTTGACTCTAAAAGAGAAAATTATAACGATTAAAAGTGAATGGAGGTAGTATAATGCTTTCTCAAGCTCCCCTTTGTCATTCTTTTTTTTGGAAATGTAATACTACCTCCTATTTTATGTACTTAAACTTGTCCTTCGGAAACAACTTCTCTATCTCCACGAGGGTACAATTTGCAAGTGGCATAGCCACATATAACTCAGGGTGGCTAGTCAGAAACCCTTCGTAAAAAACTTATACTTATGTATATAGAAAATTGTATGTAGTATATAGGTCAGAAATTATTTTTCATACATATTTTTTAAATCCTAGACACTCTTAACAAAATTTCTGACTTCGTCACTCCAATTTGCATATACTCTACTCTTTTCTTATCACACTTATGAAAGTTCACTCGATATATCGTATCATTCTCATTCTCATGATAATTAGATGTTGATTGAAAAAAAGAAGAAAGAATGCTAGTAAACTCCATTTTGTTGCGATATTAAGGAATATTATTATTGGAAAAACATTCAAACACAACAAGCCTTCGAAGCCCATCCTTTCTACCCACACTCTCTTTTTTTTTCTTTTTTAAGTGATGTTTTTAAAAAAAATTAAAATAAAATAAATTAGACTATAATGAAAATTTGTTTTTTTTATAAAAAAAACAGAAGCAAGAAGCTGCAGGTACATCCACTAATGAAGTGCTTTTTGCCTTTGGATAAATGCAAAAATACTGCAGCCTTACATTGCCAGAAAAAGTTCCCCAATATTCACACTTGCCAAGAAAATAAAGTCCTAAATTATGCATATACTAAAACTTGGTACTCCCTCTGTCACTTTAAAAAAAATAATCATATTATTATAAATTTTATAAGTTTTTATTCTTAATGAAGTGATCTTCAGTCGTACAAATATTTAAGAATTGTTTTAGATTATAAATTTCAAAAGTCTTTTTTTCTTTTTTAAATATCGTATCAAATTAAATAGTACCACATAAAATGAAAACGGAAGGAGTATATATATATTTTTTAAGAAGTGTTAGAAAAAATGAGGTGCCTTTACCACTGTACGGCAGAAGGCACTTTGGGTGCATAATGGGTTGTTCTATGCAAAATTAAAGATAAAAGGATAAACACACTAGCATAAAAAAAATGTACATACTAAATAAAAAATTACTTAGTGTAGAAACTTAAAAGGTCAAATGATAATTATAAAAGATTGGTTCAATCTTTTATCTTTTCAACATGGAATTTGCTAATGTCACCACCACTCGGCTAATTATAATCTAGTGCTCTAATTAATTGGATGATAATTATTAATCAAATAATCATCCTTCCAATACAATTAGCCTTGTTATCGACGCTACAACAAAAATATCTTTTAGCGGCAATAAATATACATATTAACAGAGAGTGTTTAAGCCTTTACCGGCATTAGTAAATTGCTATTGGATCCAATGTCGTTAAAGGTTTTAAGGACATGTATAAAGAGTGTTAATTGCCGCTAAAAGTACGTCAATTAATTGTTGCTAAAGATCATTGATGTAGTGCGAGTTTGCGGTTCGGTTAAGTCAATTTAAAGAAACTCTTAACATGTTGTAATATGTTCAAGTTTATTTTTCTCACTCTACTCCACTTCATTCTTCGGAGAATCAATAATGTTTCCACTTATATTTTAGCGTAATTTGAACCTTCAATGTACTTATCGGTTAATGATAAAGGTGTTCAATCACTTCAGGCTATTAAAAATATTCCTAATACCTTATGTATGAAATGGAATTTTGGTGACAAACGAGAGCCCTGAGCTCCTTATAAATCTTGGACAAACTTTCTCTCTTTGAGCTAATTTTTTAGAGTGTGAATTAGACTCGAAACCTAATTTTGCATGATCTCGATACCATGCTTGATCGGGCGATGCAAGGCCCCGAAGGAGTTACTCACCAGACCAATTGAAGGGGGTCAAGGATCCGATCCATGACAATTGCAGGGGTTGAAAATAGTGTCGATCGATAAGTGTGCTTCAACCTAGACAATTGAACCTAGATTAAGAATATGTGGTGTGAGGGGTGGAGGTGATGATGAATTCAAGAGCTAATTTGCTAATAACTTACATTCTTTAATCAATTTCTAATATAAAATTTTATTCACACATTTAATATTACCGACATTTTTTCTAGTCAAATGTTTTTTTGATCAAAGTGAAATTATAGAGGAACATGACTCAATTCTAGATTTCAAGCCCCCACTTCCCACTCCTCTAATTATTATTTTTAATTACTTATGAGTTGTGACAAACAAATATATAAGTGGGAGATGGGCAGTGCACTTTTCCCAAGAAACTTATCCCATGATTTCATCTTTCATATCTTATCAACTTTGTTTTTCCATCTGTGGGGTCTAAAATTAAATTTTCAGCACATCACTAATAATAATAAATAAAAAATTAGCCTATCAGAAATAAAGATGAAAAAAAAAAAGCTAGTGCAATTTTTTGATAAATTTACAAAATGCACATTATTATTTATTCATAAAAAATGCCTGTTCGTACATTATCGTATCTAGAAGTACATGACTACGTACTGTTAAAGAGCCACCTTGACCTACGTTTAGGAGTGGTTTGGTCAACTTACTAATTATTCTCGAGAAGTGAAAAATAACAATTATTCTGAAATAAATATAGTATTAAATTGAGTTTAAAGAATAAAATATTTCTTTAATGACATGCAAAATAACAAATATGACAAATAAAATGAATCGAGAATAAACATAAGGTGAATACTAATACATGAAAATGTTACGTCATGATTACTTACTTTAAGTTATCTTCTTCTCTTTTTGTCTTTAAATACTTTTATGAGAAAAGACATAAAGTCACCATTGAAATTGTTCCGAATTTTCAAAAAGACACCTTAACTTTGCGGGCGTCCTATTACCCCACAAAAGTATTGAATATCTTTGTAAAATGACCATTTGACTCATTTTCTCACTATGTTTGTGACAACACACATGACGCGCGTGAAGGCCCTTTTTTGCTGTCAAAAACCAATTGAAAAGTGCCACATTTCAATTATTTTCTTTATTAATTATTTACCTAATCATTTTTTTTTATTTTAGTTAAAACAGGACCAAAGGTCCACTTTATTTCAATTGGAAACAGGACCAATTTGACTTATTTTGAAAAAAACCCATAAAAATCCATGTATTAATTTTTTTACCTTTATTAGGAATAGTTTTTATTTTTTCAAATCTTTTTTCTAATCTTCCCTACCATCATTAGCTTATACATATTTCTTGGGACATCCATGTCTTCCTTCATTTTTTATTTTTATTTTCTTTTTCGTTTTATGGTCATTGTTTCTTTTTAAAAAAACTAATGTTGTTGTGTTCTTTCTTTTTTTTTTTGAATAACAAATTAGTTTAGTAATTTTTTCCTCCTACAAATCAAGATTGGGATTTTGGAGCAATGAAACAATGGAAAACTTGATTTGGGAGTAAGGAGTTGGAGAAGGTGGTGATTTAAATTTTAGATTTTGACTTGGTGATATTTTGAGTATTTGGATTTTGATTGTGATTATTTGACGGTGTTTATTTTCATAAATAAATTAATTGGTGGTAGTTTAACAAATAATTGATAGTGCTACTTCGAAATCAGTCGCGCCACAGCGGGATTGATGATTGTTGCAGGCTTGCAGCGATGATGAAGGAATGGCTACTTGAAGAACACAAGTTGAGGTGAAGAAGAAAGAGAAAAAGAAAAAAAAAAAGCAAAGAAATCAAATAAAAATAATTAAAAATTACTTTTAACACGTGTCAAGTGACTATTAGTGCGTGACTTACAAATATTTTTGTATAAGTGGTATTGGGTGAAAAATGGGGTATACATACTTTAGAGTATGTCTTTTCTCTACTTTTATCCCTATATTGTTAATAGACATACATATCATCAAATGATTTTTCTTTTACCTTCACTAGGAGCTCTCACCCCTTTTGCTTCCTTGGTGACTCGAACTCGCAACCTTCAAGTTAGAAGTGAGGGGCAGTGGCGGAGGCAGGAATTCTATCAAGGGGGTTCAAATAAAAAAAATGTTGTTGCCTGGAATCGAACCCGTGACCCAAAGCTCACATAGGCTGAATCCTGACCCCCATAAACCACTGAGCTACTCCTTTGACATATACTCAGGGGGTTCAATTTTAAATATATACACGTACACAAAAAAATTGATCTTATATATATAGTGTAAATTTTTTTCCAAGGGGGGTCGGATGACCCCCCTGGACACACTATAGATCCGCCCCTGGTGAGGGGTGCTTACCATCCGAGCAACTCCCTCTCATCTATAATTAAATGATTGCATATAGTAATGCATAGATTAATTATTTTTATCGTATAGCTAACTAGACAATGCAAAACTTATAATGAAAATGTTTATTTATCGATCTTTTCTCATTCTCAAACAAGTAATATTGATCTATGCGTTATTTTATGGTGGAATTATTTTTTTCCAACCCCTCATAATATCAATCACACATGCTTTGCCTCTCTCCCAATTACTCAACAGTATGTTGACCTTTTAGTGATCCCAAAAAGATTGGCTCTTGTATAAATATAACAAATATATATATACACACATATCTCACTTCCATACAAACACCATTCTCTCTTCTTCTATATACTCTCTTTACAAAAAAAAGAGAGGATATATTATCAAAATGATGGATGGAAAATTTGTCAAGGCATGCCAAAAGATGGGCACAAAAGTCATAACTTGTGCAACAAATTGTGACAATTGTTGTAAGTGGACAAAATGGCCATTTGTGCAAGAAGATAATTATATCCCTAGAGATGTCCCAAAGGGTCACTTGGTGGTGTATGTAGGAAAATACCAAAAGAGGTTTGTAATCAAAATTAGTTTGCTCAAGCATCCACTATTCAAAGCATTGTTAGATCAAGCACAAGAAGATTTTTATGATTACACTCATGTTGAGTCAAAATTATGGATCCCTTGTGATGAAAACATATTTGTAAGTGTTATTAGATGTGCCACATCTCCAAAAAATAGACGTATCTCTATATGTTTTTGATGTTGAAATCATATATATATAGCTTGTGATTAAACTTCATAATTCATGATGTTCAACTCATAGATAGAATGTTGACATTTTTAAGTCTATATTATATCATATCGTATGTATATTCATTGCCTATGTATCTTAAAAGCATTACTTCCTAAGGCAAGAAATTAAAGCCCGTAAATTCATTTAGAATTACATCAAATTAGGCTTTGCATCTAAGTCACACCTCCAAAAGCTAGCTCGAAGGGAGGAGGATTGTCTAAGTCTTATAAGGAACCCAGAATGTCATTCATTTACTAATGTGGGACATTTCATTCATCACCCCTCGTGTCTGGATCCAAATATTCTCTATCAAAGGTTTCACTGTCTGGTCCAGTACGTGCACATTCATGGATCGGGGATGTTTCCACTCACTCAACTATTCGATTTCCTAAGGGGCACATTGAGCAAGGCTATGATACTATTTAAAATTAGGTCTTGTGCATAACTCATACCCCAAAAGCTTTAGCTCAAATGGAGAAAGATTGCTCAAGTCTTATCACGATGTAGGACATTCCATTCATCAAGTCACTCAGTGACATATGTGAAATTTTGTGAAGTAATATCAGTCTGTTATCACAATTTAACTCGTATGTGTTAAATCTATGTCGTTGCATCTTATGCAAATTGATGCTTTTTTTGTGTTAATTCAAGCAATATGGACGGCTCAATAAATTTGATGGTCTAAAATCAAATTTTAATAAAGCCTTAAATTCTTTCTTGTAAGGCTTAAGCCTTCATATTTCTTGTCTCGTAGGATTACACTAAATATGTTGTTTTCTTCTAATAATTATTTCTTACCCATCAGCATCTAAGATCTACTATCGCTGGGCAAACCATTCACTTAAGTATTTCTCATTCCAACACAACGTCTAAAGTAGAATAAGACTGTAATATAAATAATGCTTTCAAAAGGAGCGGAATAAAACTAACAATGTTAAACTCTACAATATCAAAGAGAATCTATAAGACTTTAATTTGAGTATACAAGAGATACGTGACACATCCTTATAAAAAATGGAAACAAAAAGTAATTAAATCATAGCAGTCGCCACAAGTCAATTTGTGGTGACTGCTATGTTTTAATTTGGCGCATCACATGAGAAAAATTAAATTTGGCACACCGCGTTGAACAAAATATAGAGTGCATGAAAAAGTGCGTTAAAAAGAGAGTTTTATTTAGTTGAAGAAAGTTGTTATTTCGGCAGAACTTTGAACACGTTTCTTCATTAGAGTTTGTTAAGTTATACTGTATTTGTTGAGTTGTTGTATCATGAACTTGTTATACATCTTTCTCGTATTTAAAAGATCACAATGATTAGAATGAGAAATATTATTTAGGTTGCATGTGTGTTTGTAGAGTCTTTTGCAAATGTTAAGGTCAGGGCTTCAGAGTTTTCAGATCCACTATCACTTTAGTTGTTGAAAGTGAAAACTAAAGCTCTTTCAAAGTCTCAAAACATGATTTGAAACACAAATGTACAAAACGAGGGTCGGGTTGTTACACTCAACACAAACCACACCAACAAGTCCTAAATAGTATTTCCTTCGTACACTTTTACTTATCCACTATGCTAAAAATAAATGTCCATTTTGAAAAATCAAGATATAATTTATCAATACTGAACAAGATAGTTTATATTAGCTTGTTTTGCCCGTCTGGCATAACTTGTGAAAAGACTTGCTTGGCCAATTCGACAACACCTATATGCTTTGCCAAATAGAGACCAAAAGAAGCTTCTATTTATAGGCGTCGGAGGCATCTAGCTACCTCTTTTCCATGATATAAAAAACAAAGGGCAGTAAATGAAACAAACTACCCTAACACACTTTCTTATTACGAATGAAAACTATAGAACCATCGTAATTGCAATAAAACACAATTACAATAAAATGTTATTCTCAAATGATGGAGAAAAAACATACTCAATAAAATCCCTTACAATATATGAGATTAGAATTAGGATATGGATATACCATTAGCAACTGGCATAACTCAATCAAAAATACTAAAAGAACCAGAAAATATTTCTGATTAACTGGAGTAAGAAAATGGCAAGCCCGCAAGAGGGAAATCCTTCATTCAAAAATCGGGCTTCTCGGGGTATGTGCAACCAGGCCTTTGGATTATGACATTTGATGCATAACATCCTGCTTTTACACAATCTGCAATAGGTTTTTCTTGGACCAATTGTGCAAGGAATCCTCCAACAAATGCATCCCCTACAAAAGTTTAAACACAAATTATGTAATTTCTTTACCAGGCAAACACACTATAGAACAGGGTGTGTACATGATAAATCATTAATGCATTTCATGCATAACGGGACACAATTCAACCAAGTCATGCTAGTTGATTTTACTCTCGTGGAAGAAATATATTGCCGAGAAGGTAACAAGAGGCAGTTAGGAAGTGCTATATTTTATAAATTTTGTGATTAACTATAAGAATTGGTACAACACTTCACATTTCCAAAAACTTGTAAAACTTTATGAAAGTAGGTGCAAAAACATCTCTTGTTCTCTTTTTAGTCAATGAGAAGTCTGCAAATTTAGGATTCTGGTTCCTACCCACTTTATCGTCTGAATTTTCTAGATAAAAAACTTAGAGCTTGTTAAATGCGTTACTGGTTGCAGTTTTATCAGTACAGAGGCAAATACGACAGCATATCAAAGCAATGGTTAATTTCTTGTATGGTCACTGGAACATTTTCCACAATAACAAATTAAGTCATAAAACTATCTCGTGACGTTGAAGTAACTAAACTTAACCCACTATAATAGTAAAGTCACAAGACTACTTTTCATTTACATTATAAATAGTCACAAAACTTATCAACCATAGCTGTACAGTTGACTTGATGGTTAGGTTGGGACGTTATAGTGGGTAAAGTTTAGCAACTTTACTGTTATAGTAATAGTGAGAAAAGTTCAGCTACTTAATGAGGCAAAACATACAGCTTTGTAACTTATAGTATATTCAATTTAGTTACTTTATTGTCGCCAAAAACAGTCTTGTGACTTAATTGTTATAATGAAATAAAGTTCAATGACTACGTGAAATTAACCCAAAAGCAACACTAATATAAACCACATACCAGCACCATTGGTGTCGACAAGTTTCTCTTTTGGCAATAGAATTACTGGGAACTGCTTCACCTTCCCATCCTCAGCCACAACAACTGGATCAGCACCCTGGGTAATGACAGTGATTCTCTTGCGTGTTCCTGATGCCTTTGGCCATTGGGAGATCTTCAAAGCTATTTCTTCAACATTATCAGTCTGGTCATTACAGCATAAGTTAGCTATACAACACAAACCCAAATAACTATGAGAATGTTGTAGTTAGTCATCCATTACCTCCCAGCCATGAACTCTAGAGAAGGTTCTTGCTTCTGTCTCATTACCAAAGACAAAGTCCATATACCTGAAAACAAGAGAGGCAAGGCCTAATCAGTATCTTCTACAGTCACGTAACCTTAAATAGGTGGGACATTGGTCTTACGGCAGGACTTTCTCTTGCTGATCCTTGAAGAACTCACAGATAAATGGTGCTGAAAGGTTCATTGAGAAAACCTGCAGCAATTAGGAAATTATATCATCATTCATTTTAACACTACAAAAAGCGGTCAAACACAAACAATGCCAACAGTCAGACCTTGTTCTTAGCAGCTGCATGTTCAGCAACCAGCTGAATAGATTCTGGAGAAACAGTGAGAAAGAATCCAGCGATGTAATAATACTTGGCCTTCTCCACTGTATACACATAAAAATTAGTTTAACATGAAAATTACAGATTTGCGTGGAAAAAAAAAACAGGAGTAAGGATTCCTACCCAAAGCCCAGTTCTCTGGGCGTTTCAAATGGTCAACCTTGTAGCAGTTAGCAGCTGATAAGTTTGCAACCAGCGACCTGGAAAATTTTGTTTCCAAACATCATTTCATAAGAAGCATTTGAAATCTTGAGAAAGATGAGTTTATCATGTTTTAAACTTTTTCTAATTGATTTTTTTTTTTTCTTCTTCACCCTCCTCATAAGCTAAGAGATTAATTGTAAGACACAAAAGGAGGTAAAACAAAAAGCAAATTGCTCCAAACTAACCTTTCGCCGTCAAGTACACAGACAGCACAAGTACCCGTTGGACTCTCATCCTCATAGTAGTGAACCTAAATACACCCATGTGTAAAGATCACAGATATTAAAGTCTCTTTACCATGTTATCACTCCAAATGATAGCAAGACCAAGGCAAAACGATGAGTTGATAAATCTGAAAGTATTAATACTAACCCAACGCCCCCACCCCGGGAAAAAGAAGAAAAGAAAAAAGCAGACAAGGAGAAAAGAGACCAGGAATTTACATTAACACCAGCATCTTGCGCGTTTTTCTTCATCTCCTCCCCAAACTTGTCCTTCCCGATAGAGCCCATGTAACTTGTTGCACCTGGAATTTGAAGCATCCACTGCAAATGAAAATGAAAAGTTATTCTGCTGGACTAAATAGGCCATGTAAGATTGCAAGAACCAAGGGAAAAACAAAATGACAACACACCTGAGCTACTCTGATTGAATTTTGAGTTGCACCTGCAATTCAGAATTGTAAAGACAACGTGTTTAGTGTGTCCTGCTATCTTCAATGCAAAATATCATTCAATACAGATGTTAAGCAAGGATCAAGTGATGGGCAGTATACCTCCAGCAATGAAGTCAACATTATACTTGGATGTCATTTCTTCATACCTAGGATATAAAATTATTTATCAGCACTTTGAATTAACAAAGCATATTCCTTGTTAAGGCACAGGACCCAACTAATTCTTCAGCACAATAAGTTCTAGTGACTACTCTATTCATGTCTGTACTCCAAACATACAACTATTCAGCAAGGCAAAGACTTCACCTTTAATATCAGAAAAGTAATAGGCCCGTCATTAAAAGAAATAATTCATATTGACCAGGAACAAGATTAACTCTAACCAGAAAAATATCTGTACAAGACTACAAGTAATCTTTTGAATGAGAGTGTATTGTAACCAGACATGCACTTATGAAAGCATTAAGCCTATCCATAGAAGAAATATACTGATTTCTTGGACAATGCATTTGTGATTTCACATGCGAAGTTAATTGGTTTTTGACAAGCATATTCGAAAGTTGTGATGATAGGGTAATTTAAAGTGAATCATCAAGAAACCATGGCACCTAGTTTCCCACAATAACATGGTGTGTACAATTTGTATCTGCATATTCGATAATAATGTGAGGTGATACTATCTATAACTTCCAAATTGACTAGAGATTTTAATTAGAAATAAAACACAGATCGATTCAAAATAGGATTTTTAAGCCACTTTGTATTACTTTTAGCTTGTATTCTACATGGCGTTAAAAAATTATTCAACACGGATAAGCACAGAGGCAACCCATTCATTATTTTACACATGAAATCAGAAATAACTGCAACAAATATTATACTCAATCTTCAACAAATAATTTTGAATAAAATCTTCATTGCCCGAATCAAATTGCAAATCATTCTTATCCATAAGTACATTATTAATGACTCTGAGACACGGTATATTCTATCTATCCTACACACGGTCACTTATTATTCCCCAATATAGTTCTCTCTTTTTTCCCTATAAGAAAGGAACTAGACCTGTTCTCTAGTGTTTTACACAGCACATAAATAACTAGCACAATCAACAGCAAGCTATGCCTACAATGGTACCCAAATGACAGTCGGGAAAAGAACCAATTCCGCAACTCACTACCTCTGAACCCCAATCAGCAGAATTATCACTCATATGTACGTGTGAGCATCAATCCAACGATAAATAAACTAATTACAGAGGCACACTTATCAAAACGAACGAAAAAAACTAATTAGTACAAACAGAAAAATACAATCTCATATCATAAGCTATAAAATAGCTATAAAATGTGGATAAACACATCGAGCTAAAATGAAAAACAACACTCTAACTTACATAGGCAAGTGCTTATCCTCAGCAAGAATAGCATTGTTCATCTTGATGTCATACCTGAGATTAAAAAACATATCATTCAAATAAGAACATGATTTTATATCCAAATCCAGGTAAAACTAATGAATTTCAAAAGCTATTATACAACTTTACTGTAAAACTAAAAACTAAAAACTAAAAACAATGTATAATACGACGAATACTGAAGATTCAAATTCAAAATCCAACAATAAGTGTAAAGAATGTAAATAAACATCGAACATTCACCAGATCTATGAAATCAAACTATACAGCACAAAACTAAACAGTTTAGATTAGCTAAAAATGCGAAAAAAAATTCGAAAAAAATGTGATAAAATTACTTACTTGTTAAGGAAATCTTGATCGATAACAGCTGAGATATCGAGCAATGGATTGCCCATACCCAAGAGAATTCCTTCATACTCCATTTTTTATATGATATTTCTTCGTTTTTGGAGTTTGTTTCAGATCTCAAATTAGATGCAAATTCGGCTTTAGGTATGTGAACTCTTTATATACAGCAACGGAGTCGGGTGTTGGTGAATTAGTGGGTAAATGATAGTGACACCATTTATTTTATTGTCAAATTTTAATTAATTCTAAACAAATACACACGCTAATAAATTGGTTAATGACTTGCCGAATAATAATTAATAATATTCTTTTTTTTATAATTAATAATATTCAATTAACTATCCTACTACTTTTCTTTTTATTCGGTCGAAAAATTAAAAAAATCATACATATTTTTATATTTAATATTAAATGTTCCATTTTATTCACTATGAAGTTTTATTGTTATTCTTAAATTTTGTATTCAGCCAAATATTATCATATAAAAAAAAGAAAAGGAAAAATACAACATATGTCCACTAACATTTGCGAATATTAGACTTATTTAAGAATAAGTTACTCATATGAAAAAGATGTAATTAATTAATTATTTTATAATTAGATCAAATTATATTACAAGTAAAGATAATAAATTTGATTAAGTTCGGTCAAATTACACTAAAATAATGAAAAATTGTTAACCGGAAAACTTAAATTCATGATTTTATTAAGTAATTGATAATTGATGCAGTACTTTTTTAATACTATTATTTTGGAAATTAAAATAAAAGTACCTAACCCAACGTGACATTAGGCTTTTCACATCTCGAAGTTCAATATTGGTAGGTTCCACTTCATTTGGGTGGGGTCCTTTCACCAACCATTTTTTTTTAAAAATAAAATAATATAATACTTTATACATAAATATGTCATTTAATTTAATCATGCTTCAACTTTAATTGTATACACGCAAACATGTATACAGTTAAATAAGTATACACATGCGTTTGACATGGCATAATATAAATCAGTTCAAGCATATCTCACGCAAATTGTCATGTAGGACGCATATGTCTACTTATTTAATTTTATACAAATTTAAATTTTATTTGTGCTTTATGAATATCCAAAGTTGAAGGATATAGATG
Organism: Solanum acaule; assembly: GCA_036250505.1. Taxonomy (NCBI): domain Eukaryota; kingdom Viridiplantae; phylum Streptophyta; class Magnoliopsida; order Solanales; family Solanaceae; genus Solanum; species Solanum acaule. Next base: position 43,511 of record JAJOOR010000588.1, on the reverse strand, counting down.
ACAACTAAAATCAAATAAAGAATACACTTATGTGTTTTGCCAAAAAAAAATATATACATAAAAAGGTCAAATATACCCGATACTATTGAAAATAGTTTAACTATACCCTGATTATTTCAAGAAGTTTGAGATTTGTAGATTCTAAATCTACATATATGTGCAATGCACATAAACTAAACTAGCTATTAAAATCTATCATAATATTTAAAATTTTGAAATTAATTAAAGTTATATTTATTAATTTTTTATCTATTTGTAATAGGTAAGAACTTCTAATATTTAGTACTTTAGAATTTAATAAAATTTTATTTCTTAAATTTTGAACCATATTAAAAATACTAGTAACATTTAAGACTTTAAAATCAATAATTTTACCTTATAAAAATCTTACTTAAATTATGGTAAACAAACTAAATAAATAAAAGAATTTAAAATATCAAAAAAAAAAAAAAAGTTTCACGTTTTTTAAATAACTTTTTAAATTTTCATATATGATTTTTGGTTGTTTTTTTAAAAAATATTTTATTATTTTTAAATATAATTTTATTGATTGATGTGAGAAGTGCAAAGCACGCACATTAAACTTCTACCAAAAATCTATTGCCTTACCTTAATATAACCGGAAAGAGTTATGAATTTGAAAAACATTTTAAGTGAAATTCAATCCACCGAATAATTCACTCGTGATATATCGAAAGAGGAATTTTTTTTGAAAGGAACGTATGGACTACACTTCAATTCTAAGCTTTATGGTACTCTTTCAAAGTGACATGTCAAATCCATGACATTTCAATTATATTGATTGAGATGGAAACTTTGCGCAAAATTCTATTAACTATTAATTAATGAGTTTGCTCCACGATTTTCCTTGGGCACATGCATCCCACGTAATTCAATTTTATGGCTCTCCATTACCTAATTTAATTCGACCAATAATTCGCCAATCTATCTTGAAATGGGTATAATTCTCTCTTTCGTAATTCAGAAATACCTGATAGGAAATATGATAACAAGATAGGGAATTGAACCATTACCTATAAGATGAAAGTTTAGACAGGGAATGAACCACGATATTACACTTCCCAATGCTTTTATAAAAGAATCACATTTTCTGCTAGAGTTGAAAAAATGATTTTCATCTTGAAAAATGATTTTTATATGACTAAATTACAAGACTCTCACAATAGGAAAAAAAATGCAAGGAACAGAACATATAAGCACAAGGTCACTTTTCTTTTATTTTCATTGGAAAAAAAGAAGACATATAATATATAGCTACAAACCAACATATTCAAGAGAGTTCATATTTAGTTTTAACTCCAAAAATAAATGTAAAGAATAATTCAAAAATAGCAAAGTAATTGACAAACATTAACATAATAAAACCTGTTGCTTCACTTCTAACAGATTGGAAGTGGAGCACCATTCCATTCCTTGAGGCATTCTAACAATGAATCAATGATTTGTCCATTGCACATTGCTGTGAACACCTTGTCACATTCTTCACCTGGTGACCTTACTCTTTCTCCTGTCAACAATTCCGTCCCGAGCTCCTCCCTAACGAACTTGTAGAGCGGGTATGATCTGCATTCGTTGATCCTGTTTGCAATCGCGGGGTTTCCACTTTCCAACGCGACTCTGGCACTCTCAACTTCTTTTGGTAAAACAGATTTCAACTCTTCTTCAAAAGCTACAATCTTTTGAAAGATTGAGCTGCTTGCGTTCTTCTCATTTTCACCGTTTTGCAAGGCGTGGTCTACGAGGACTTGTCTCAGTTTCTGCATCAGTGGGTAGTTAGCACTGCAGGGGTCATCAGCATAGGCGAAGAGGTATTCCCTGTCCACAATGCGGAGCAAGTCTTTCTCGCAGAATCTTGATGGATGAAGTTCTCCGTTGGCACCCATTGTCAAGGTCCTCTTAGCTACTTGGCTCACCGTGTTCTTGACAGCATTTCTCAAATTCTCTTCCAAATGCCTCAAGTCTATAGCTTGGCAAAGTGCCACTAAGTATGTGGATGACATTAGCTTCAAGATGTCCACTGCTTCAGCTGTTTTTCTTGCTGAGATTAAGCCCAAGGAGTTCACATCTTGGTTATGTTGCTCCGCGCTTTGTACGTGGTTAGTCACTGGATTTGCCAAGAATTGAAGCTCTGAACAGTATGAAGCCATAGCAATCTCAGATCCCTTGAAACCGTAGTCCAAGCTTGGATTCCTGCCTGCAGTTAGATTAGATGGCAGCCCATTGTTGTAGTAATCGTTGACAAGCTCGGAGAATTGTGCAAACATCAATTTCCCTATTGATGCAAGGGCTAATCTAGCATTGTCCATAGAGACACCAATTGGAGTGCCCTGGAAATTGCCACCATGTAAAGCCTTGTTTCTTGAAACATCAATCAAGGGGTTGTCATTCACTGAATTAATCTCCCTCTCGATCATCTTGGTTGCAGAACGAATAACTTCAATCTGAGGGCCAAGCCATTGTGGTGACGTTCTAAGAGCATAACGATCTTGCTTTGGTTTCTGCAAGGGATCCATTTCATGTAGCTTCTGAGCTGCCTTCACATAAGCACTCCCATCCAAAATGTGTTCCATGATTGCAGCTGCCTCAATTTGTCCAGGATGATGCTTCAATTTATGCGTCAAATGATCAGTGAACTCGGGCTTTCCATTCATCACCTCAGCAAAAATAGCCGAGAGAACTTCAGAAAATACCGCGAGCACATTAGCATCAAACAACACAATCGAAGCCAAACCAGAACCAACAGCAGTACCATTCACAAGAGCAAGTCCTTCCTTAGGCTGCAGCTCAAAAAATCCACCATTAACTCCAGCAACACGGAATGCTTCCTCAGCATTCAACGTCTCACCATTAGGTCCAACAGCCTTGGAATTAAGCCTGCCAGTGAGTAATCCAGCAATGTAGGACAAGGGAACAAGATCACCCGACGCGGTGATTGTGCCACGAAGAGGCAAACATGGAGTGACATTGTGGTTAATCAACTTAGTGATAGCTTCCAAGATTTCAAATCTGATGCCAGAGTACCCTTGAAGAAGAGTATTGATCCTAACAAGCATGGCTGCCCTTGTGCTTGATTGTGGCAATGTGTGACATGACTCAGTACCATTACCAAAAACTCCAGCATTCAAGAATCTGCCAAAACCAATTACATCAAAAATCAGATATGCCCCACAACAACATGTCATATGTGATTGGAATTATTATTTCATAGTAAAAAGAGAGGAATGGTTCTTATGTCAGAATAAAAAGCAACACTTAAAAATGTGATAGTCATTATTATGCTCATCAAGAATAATGTGATAAGAGCCATTATTAGGACAATTTTTCTTCTTTTATAAAGATAAGTGAAAAAAAATTGTTGGAACTTGTCATTTATAAAGTAAAAAAATCTAATGTAAGAAGGAGCACATGGCACAACAGTGACAACACTGAAACTCACCAAAAATATAGGAAAAAATGAACTATTTACATGTGCCCACAAAATTATACCTCACAGTTTTCCCTTTTTAGACAAAATTAAATCTCACCTAAATTTTTCTATGGCTACAAAAATTCATTTTTTTAGTCTCACATAGTTTTCATTTCCATTTTTGTTGACCACTAAATAACACCTTAGATGATAACACTTTGTTTTACCCTATATAAAAGTCCACCTACCTATTTACTTTAATTTACACTAAAATCTTTTTCCTAAATAATATTTAGGCAGCTACTATTTCTTAAAGAGACAAAAACTTTTAGCAAAACAAATAGTGAATTATTGATCCTTTCTTCCTACTGTACAGAAACTATAGATTCCTACTGACAAGCTCATATAAACAGGATCTCCAAAATAAAGACAGTTTAAATATAAATCTTACCAATCTTAATAGGCTAATAAAACATTTCATCGCTTTAATTTCAATTTTTCGCGTTATTATCACAAGATTAAAAACATTTTATTACCTTTAAAAATATCTTTAGCTCAAGATCACAAATATAAGCCTTTTTTTATTCTATTACACTCTATATCAAGGCAGACCAAATAAACAAATTGAAACGAACGAATTATAGTAATATTTATATGATTATAGAACATTTCAAAACTTATACTTCTTAAAATACGCATTAAATAGGTTCACATAAATTGAAACGAGCTAAGTACACATCTCATATATGTTGATGATCTAAAAGCAAAGCAAGGTAGATAGAAAATGGTTTACCTAATAAGTTCCTTTTGTAAAGCACCACCATTTTTGGTTCTCCTATGAGATGTAGCACCAAAACCAGTTGTAACACCATAGCTATCAGTCCCTTTGCTCATACTTTCCATAACCCAATCACTACTAGCTTTAACACCAGCCCTAGCATCCTCAGAAAGCTCCACTTTCACATTTTCAACATTAACCTTTGCAGCTATTGAAGCAACTTGTGCCACTGTCAATGTTTCACCACCAAGTTTCACAACTGGCTTCCTAAACTCTGCCACCATCTTCTTCACTTCATCTAAATGGCTACCCCTCAATGACTCTGCTGCCATTTCCCAGTTCAATGGATCCACTTTGATGCAAAAGTCCAAATCTTGATGACCATCAATAACACCAGCCATTTTTTTTCCAAGAAAATGTAAAAAGATTGGATTTTTATGTGAAAAGATTCAAGAAAATATAAAGGGGTTGTTTTTTTTGGTGAAAAGACTCAAGAAAATGAAAAGGAGTTGTGAGAAAATTCAAGAAAAGGTAAAGGGGTTGGTTGGTTTAGTGAAAAGATTGAAGAAATTTGTATAGAGCAAAGATTGTTGAAGGGAGAATGATGTAAATTAAATGTGAGGATGGGTAGAAAGATCCTGATTATTGAAGAAGTGAATTGAGGTATAAATAGAATGGGGTGTAATATTTGGTAGGTGAGTTGATAAGGGGTCCATTTAAAATGATTAATTAAAATGAACCGTTTGATGAATTATGTGAATATTTCTTGGTAGGTGAACATAGGGAATTATATGGACCGTTTGATTAAGAGTGGAATTTGCGGTTGAGATATGTGGACAACGTGGGGGAAAGGAAGGATGCAACATGACTTTCAAGAAGTTCTTTTAGGGGGGTTGGTGGATTTGGCAAAAGGTTTGGTGCTTTTGAGTTGTTGAGACTCTAATTAAAATTGTTGTGGGGGGTGGGGGGTGGGGGGGGGAGGGGGTGTTTGAGAAATTTGACGGAATTAAGTTAGCGTTTGATGCATATTAGTTATGGGGTGACGATGAGGAATTTGATGAAATTAAGCTAGAGTTTGATTATATATTTTAGATTAGATTTGATGATATATGATGTATGATGCTTCTGGGGTTTTAAGACATTAATTAAAATTCGGGCCGGGGGAGAGGGGGGATTTGGTCAAACTAAATTAGCATTTGATCATATATTTTAGATTAGATTTGATGAGGCTTTGTGCTTTTTGGATTGTTGAGACACTAATTAAAAGGGAAGGGGATAAGGGGTCTTGATGAAATTAAGTTAGAATTTGATCATATATTTTAAATTAGATTTGATGAGGTTTAGTGCTTTTTGGTTGTTGAGACATCAATTAAAATTAGGGGTGGGAAAGTGGGATGAGAAATTTGATGAAATTAAGTTAGTATTTGATCATATATTTTATATAAGATTTGATGAGATTTGGTACTTTTGGGTTGTTGAGACAGTAATTAAAATGTGGGGGGATGAGATATTTGATGATATTAAGTTAGCATTTAATCATAGATTAGACTTTAAAAATTTGTTTTCAAAATATTTCATGTTTTAAAAATAAGTCTATGTCCATTGGGAAAAATGAACTTTTTCTCAATGTATGTACAAATACAATTTTCAATTTAAAAAATTACGGGGAGAAAATGAGGGGTTCGATGATATTAAGTTAGCATTTGATCATATATTTTAGATTATATTTTGAAAATCTGTCTTCAAAATATTTCATATTTTAAAAATTACTCTATGTCCATTGGGAAAAATGAACTTTTTCTCAATGTATATCCAAATACAATTTTCAATTTCAAAAACTACAGGGAGAAATGAGAGATTTGATGATATTAAGTTAGCGTTTGACCATATATTTTAGATTAGATTTTAAAAATCTGTCTTCTGAATATTTTATATTTTAAAAGCCAATCTATGTCCGTTGAGAAAAATGAACTTTTTCTCAATATAAATCCAAGTACAATTTTCAATTTCAAAAATTACGATTTTAAAAACCAAAATTTAAGAATATTTTTTTTTTTATTCTTTCATAGAATAATCTATCAAGAAAGTAACATTTGAATTTGTCACGGATATAGAATTGTAATAATCAATTTAGGGTTGGTGAAAAATCCATCAATTAAGTTTTCTAACTAAAAAGTCATTCAATTTTAATTAAATATTTTTTTAATTTTGAATGTGGAATTGGACAGTTTCAGGTCTGGCCAAAATGATTTTTTAGAATATTTAGTGAAAGTGGGGAAATTTGAGAATTAGAAATTTGATGATTTTCTATAATTATATTATTAATTGTGTAATTTTCATATAATTTCTTAATTTAACGGATGTGTTGAGAATTTGAAGACCTTTCTAGTTTTGCATAATGAAACTATTATATATGGAAGCTTCCCGTTTTTCTATCATTATCGTTTAAGCAGGTAAAAATAATAATATTATATCGTATTCTTCTAAGTATTATTCTAAGTTAACTTTTTATATTTGCATCATTATCATTTAAGTATGGAAAAACTTTGCCATTTTCTTCAATTATTTTCTAACTCAACTTTCTACATTTGTATCATTAAAATTTAAGCAGGGAAGAAAATATGACATTTTGTAGTATTCTTTAATTTTTCTAGCTTAACTTTTTATATTTGCATCATTATCATTTTAGCAAGAAAAATATATATGATATTTTTGCCGTATTCTTCAATTATTTTCTAACTTATCTTTCTACATATGCAATTTGCATCATTATCATTTAAGCAGGAAAAACAATAACATCTTGTCGTATTTTTCAACTTATGAAATAATTCATTCAACTTTAATTAAAAAAGAAAACCTTTACGTAACAAAGAAATTGGCATACGTAACACTTTTGTTAATATCTGAAAATAGATATTATGATTAGTCTTCTGTCTATCAATAATCACCTATATTATACAATAAATGTGAAAAATAAATTATTATCTCGACAATAATGAATTAAACTAGTACTAATCATGAACCGCCCCTCCCTATAAAGTAATTATGAATTATAATTAGAATGCTCAATTTGTTTAATAAATACAACTCTCGAACATCTTTATTGAGTTAATAATGCAATTACTAATAGTTTTTCTTAACTCATCAATAGATTATGTCTTTCTTTCTGAAGTTTTGCGGAATATTATATCAAAATTTTTAATGGATTACTGAAATAATTAAGAGGAGTATCAAATGTTGACGATAAAAATAATAATGATAACAATAGTATATTCAATACAATTTTATAAATATGATCTAGAAAGGATGAATGCACACAAATCTTATTACTTTAAAGAATGAAAAATTATTTTCGATACATCTCGACTTGAAAAAATTAAAAGAAAAATCACAAATATAATAAGTACTCCATCCGTTCATTTTTACTTGTAACTATTTGTAAAATAGATTTTCATTTTTACTTATCAGAAATATCAAGAAAAAAATAGTTATTTTTCTCCATATTTTAGCCTTAGCATAAAATATTATTCTCCAAATTATTTTTCAAGAGTTAATACTAAACATCAATTAATAGGAATAATATGGTAAAAATTATATATCAACAATTTTTTTTATGGATGTGCTAAATCAAACAATAAAAAATAAAAAAAAACGAGGAGTATACTCTCTCTGTCCCAATTTATGTGGCACTTTACGTTTTTCGAAAGTCAAACAGTTTAAGTTTTACTGGAAATTTATGCATGGAATCTTCATATTTTTTGAAATGAAATTTATATATTTATAAGTTACCTAAACGTACTATAAATCACAATAATTGATGACTCAAAATATTTAAAAAATCTATAAAAAATTACGATAAAAAATAGACATATTTCAATCTCGAAATCCGAAAATGTCAAAATGGACGGAGGGAGTACTTGATTTGACCAAGCATTTATAAGTCAACAGCGCGTCCACAGCCCAAATTCATTCCACGTAGACAGTCTTCAGTCTTCATCATTTGACTTGCATTTCTAATACAGTTTTATTTTATTTATTTATTTATTTAAGCTTTTTAGATGAGTATTATTTTTCTTTAACATCTTCCTGGTAACTCCTACTTGTTTTTCTTTTACTTAATTACTTATTTAAATTTAATTTTAATTAATCTAACTTCTACCTATAAAGTACAATTTTATTATTATTTTCTTATAATCTTTTAAGTAATAATAATACTTATATAAGTCAATTAGTAGCTTAATACTATACGATCTTTTATCAAATAGTGTCAAATATACTAACACGATATAAATGATTTATTAGAATATGTACTCAAAATTTTAACAACCACTAATAAAAATATGATGTGTTCCAATTGTGCTCATTTTACCTTGACTTTCTTTGTTCTATTTTATATGTTACTATTTAACTTAATAATTGGTACGATAATTTAAAAAAATTATGTGGGTCTAAAATATTTTATTATGAATTAAAATAAAAATAATTTCTTTTAATTACTTTCAATTATATAAAATATTTTATTTAAAAAAAAAATGTCACATGAATTGAGACGGAGTAATATTTTTGAATATGGTGGGAATGTTAAAAACTTGACTGCCTTGACTTAAAACTGTTGAGACCAAAAAGAAAGAAAAAAAAAGACAAAAAAGGAAACTACAAGTAGGTTGTTAGGAAAATTTTATGCAATTCATTTCAACTTTTTTCTGTCATATTGAGTTTTTATTTTATTTCTTTTATTATTGGATGAAGGATTAGGCGCATGAGCGGAGCTAGGTGGGGTTATTGGTTTGAATGATTTCACTAATATTTTAGTAGCAATTGTATTTGTATTAGAGAATTGAATAAATATATATGTATATTAACTTTTAATGAGTGGTGTAAATGTTTTTTTTTAAGAAAACATGTTTTACAATATTTTCTCTTCTGTCATAAAGTTTAGAATCTTCAAATTCCTAATTTCGACTCCGCCTCTAATTTTAGGTGAATTCAACTTTTTGAGTAATTTCCACACCCTATTTTTCCAATTGTTGTTTAAAGTTTTTTTTTTTTTTTTTGAGTAATTGACTCTTTTTAAAAAAAAAATTCCTTTTAAATAATGATCTGAAGATTATCTTTTTCAGTTAATTGATGGAATTTTTGGAAAAACATATCAGACAATAATTTAATATAAAATATTATGGAGAGTTGAGGATATACGTACGAGGAAATCTATTTGACTTAGAAGTTTACGTTATTTGAAAGAATGACTGATTCGACGCTATATTATCGGATTAAAATAATTCAAAAATACCCTTAATTAATATTTGATTATGTATTTTGGAAAAAATAAATTAAGATATCTTTTTCGTCATAACTTTTGAATTAGATTTGAAAATTTGTCATCGAAAAAACTTTAAATTCAATTTTTTTGGATATTTTCACTAACAATTTTTTTTAAAATTCAAATAAAATATATGTCTAAATACAATTTAAAATTTTAAATCTGCAATACATCTAAGATTCTCAGCAATTACTATAAAGTTTACTCACTTAATTCCCCAATCCACGTGGCTTTTCGATCATCAAGACAATAGGTGAATATCTCTTTAAAAAGATATAAGTAGTAGTTTTATTTAGTAGTTTTTGGTTATGTAATTTTTTAAAGTTTAAGTAAGATTAAAATTGAAAGAATATTGATGACATGAAACACTCCTTATTTTAAATTGACTTAGTTTAAATGTTTTTAAGTAAAAAAAAAAAAACTTTTTAAGTACTTCTATAGCGTATAAATAATATTTTAAAGCACTTTAAAGCCCAAAAAATAAAAATAAATTAAAAATCATAATTGAAGTTTTTAATTTACAAGACAAAAATTATAAAATAGGCTCTAAAACATGACTTACTTCGAAACGACAAAAGTATCAAAATTGTAACTTCACTAAAGTTTCCTATTCTTTTCAAGGGGCTTTGGTAAATTTCTAAGACATTTGTGAAATTGACTTTAAAGGCGTTTTGCTATAGATTTTAGGGATAAGGCAGAAGTATCTCCCTAGACTATAATTAAAATTCTAGAGACATATCTTAATTAAATTAAAGTTTTATTACCTCTGAACTCATTTTTTTTTGTAATTTTGTATATTTTTTTGTTTACTTGGCACACTCCATGACTCTACGCAGTTGAGGTGCGTGAGAGATATTTGGATGCCACGTAAGCCAAAAAGGTGTAAAAAATTACAAAAAAAAATTGATCCACGGGGTAAAAAAGACCTTAGTATAGTTAACGTGTATCTCTGAAACTTTTGTCATAGTTTAGGAAGTACTTGTAAGTTGTACCTTACCCCTAAATTTTAAATATTTTTAAAATTTATGTAGAATTTAGGGAATTAAAATTGAAAATAAAATCATATTTAATAATATTGTTTGTGTTTGAACTTTGAAGTATTCAATGACAACTTCGAAAGTAAAAAGTGATTTAGCAAGTTTTAAGTTGTTTTTTGAATTTAAAATATAGTTTCAAGTTATATCTAGTAATTTGTATAGTCAAACATAACTTTTAAATAATAATAATAATAATTATTATTATTATTATTAATAATAATAATTATTATTATTTTATGTTTATATTTTATTATTATATATTTTATATATTATTTTACATTTTATTTGATAGAGTTAGAAATAAAGGTAACAAAGATATTTTTGTAGGATTAAAAATATGAAGGACTTTATTATTTTTATTTTTGTGGAGAATTTTTAGTATATGGTGGTTTAATTTGTGGAATGCTTTAAATTTATTTTTCTTAATATTTTTAATTATATTTAAATCATCATGTTAATATTATATTATATTTTATTTATTTATTTATGTATGTTTGTATGTATACTATTGATTGAAAATTTGAATATGTACATTTTAATTTAATTAAAATAAAATTTTAATAATTTTTTTTGTAATGGATATTTAAATTAGTTTCTCTCTATAAAAATAATCTTAATATTAAAAGTATATTGATACTTATTCTTTTTCGTAATTTGACTCTCAAAAGCGGTTTTTAAAAAGGACTAGTCAAACGCAATTTGCTTATCAAAATGAATTAGCCAAACACAAATTATTTTTTAAAAAAAACAGTTTTTAAAAAAAACATTTTAAAAAAAAATGCTTCTACAAATAAATAATTTTTAAGAGCAATACCAAACATGCTCTTATAATACATGTAACTTGTATCTTTTATATCTGCACAAATATAATTATCACTTTATTAATTGTAGTTGATTGATATATATTTTCATTTTAGATATTTAATTATGTTATGTTGCGCACATATTAAGGTCAACTTAATTTTTTTTAATATATCTATGATTAATTTTGAAATATCTTAATTATTTCTTTATATTTATTTTGAAATTGAATTATGATGAAATTATCAGTTACTCTAAACTTCTAATAATATATGTAAGAGTTCTATTACTTTTTTTAACTTAATTTTTCCATATTATTTACCTCCTTAAATTAAATTATGTGAGGGTTTTATTTCCTTCATGAACTTAATTTTTACGTATTAATTAAATTCCTAAATTATTTTATCCAGTTATTATTGTTGTCTAAATGCAGTTTCTGTGGATTTTAGCTGCTATTTTAACTTGTATTTTTTGAAATTTGTTCTAGTTTTGATCTAATGATATGATTAATTTATTTTGCGAGTTTTAGACATCAAATAAATTAAGAAAACTTATGCGAAATATCAACTTTATAAACATGACAACTTTATAAATGAAAGAAACATGTATAAAATATCAAAATGAGTGATACATCTTCATAGACACACAAATCAATGCATAAGTGCACTCAACTGTGCAATAGCATTATCATAATATATACACAATAGGTAAACATAAAACAGTTTAATCATGATAGACCCTAATTATACTTAGTTAGCGGTATTTAAAAAATTGTGTTTCATTAAGTTAAAATATTCAGTTGACAAGATCGTAAGTAGAGAGATCCAATTTACAATCCAACCTAAGTATATAAGGGTCTATCACACTATTTTACCTACGACTCTTGCATAATTTGAAAAAAATTAAATTCAGAAGAATATATAATAACTCTCTGATTATTTAGATATATAGATGTATAAATATCAATTTTGTCATTATTCGAGAAAATTCTTATACCTTATCGTGTTTTAACTTTTTTTTTAGTGAAAATTCTGACATCGTCAATATCTAAGATATATCTACGTACGCCAGGAGTTTAGAACTTGATGGAAAATTTGACAACACTAGACTTGTAGTGAAACAACGTGTCCACCACCAGACCATGATAACCATTTTAGGAACAATAAATACCATTATATGCTACTTGCTCTATCATCATTTATATATTTTGGTGGAGGTAGCATTTAATAAGAAAACAAATTGGTACAAAGTAAGTAACAAAAAATAAAACCTCAATATTGGTGTGTGATTTGTTTTCGTGTTGTTTCAAAAGTCAAAACCAAACTCATGGATGATAAAAAGGAAACAAACCTAACCAAATTCAATATTGTTGTCTTATATTTCCCACATATATTCAATAGTAGCAAATATATACTTTCTTTCACACCATATTACCTAACCACAATCAATGTTATTGTCTTATATTTTTCACTATATATTTTTTTGAATTTTTATTTCGGTATTTGGTAATCACATTGAAATTGAGTTCGAATCTGAGATATCTAATTAAAAGATGAACAATCTCATTCACTATACCACATTCTTAGAAGTTTCCCAATAAATATTCAATTGTAGCAAATATATACTTTCTTTCACACCATATTACCTAATCACAATCAATATTCTTGTCTTTTATTTCCCACTATATATATATATATATATATATACAGTGCCGGAGCCACCTTAGAATGAGGGGTTCATCTGAACCCCCTTTGGCGAAAAATTATATGACTTATATTTGGTTAAAATAATTTTTTAAGTATATATAGTAGATGTCGAACCCCCTTCGGCTACGTTGTGTGTCTATTTTTTTAGATTTTGAACCCCTTGTTGAAAATCCTGGCTCCGCCACTATATATATATATTGATTTTCCATCCAATATTCGATAGTTGCATTAGAGTTGAACTCGAAATCTCTAATTAAGGGAGGAACAATCTCATTCGCTGCACCACATTCTTTAATGATTCCCCCCTATATATATAGATTGTAGCATTGCGTATACTTTCTTTCGCACCTAATATGGCACATGTATATATGGATATGATTTTTTCGTTCTTAATTAAAAGTTGCAACTCGATATAAAAAAAAAGAAATTTAATAAGGAGTGCTTCCGTGGATTTTAAAGAGACTTATACAAGGTGACCCCTTAATATTAATATGATATTTTTATGATAACATAGTATTAAAAATAATAATATATCTATCTTACATTACTAAAATGACTAAAAAAAATAACTAAACTATAAATATGATATTTTTATGGTATCTAGATCGGACCTTAAATCTTGAAGTCTGCAGAAAACAACTCAGACCATATGATTATATATATTGTAAAAATAATAATTTTATGACCTACGTACGTGGTGACGACGTGGTCTACTAATGATCATAATTATATGGTTGATTTGCAATTTTTAATATTGCCTCGATCGTAATTAGTGAACTAATTGCTATTAAAAATATATAAAAAAGTTGTTAAGTGTATCTGTTATAATCATGCAACATACATATTTAAGTATATTTGGAGCCTAAGCAAGTTTAATGATGATTAAAATATTTTAATCTCAAACTCTTTTCCTTTGGTCAAAGTCAAAAAGTTTTATATTTCTAATTTATTCGATTTTACGTGAGTCATGCTGATTTCACACTTCTCTAAAATATTTATTAATGATTTATTTTATAAATTAATCTTATTGATTACACTTTGAAAAACAATTCTTGACTATTAATATCTATATAATTGTTTGATAATAAAAATAGTATTAATAATAACAATAATTTTTTCTTAATTTATTAAAATATATAAGTATTTTTATAATATAAGGATCAAATAGAATAAAACGGAGAAAATAATAACCGTGTCATTTTAATTTAAAGTAACAATATACAAATTAATCCCATGAGGTGATTAGGGATATTTTTGTCTTTACATAGATAATCTCATGGTATTAAATCTAATGTATTACTAATACCACCAAATGGAAGATATTAGTAATACATCCTATAATACCATGTAGGGTGTATAACTAATCCATGGATTAGTTATACTTAGGCCCAAAAATTCTACCAAACCTAGTATTAATTAAAACCATACATAATACATGGACTATTCTCCTAATACTTCCTACCAAACGACCCCTAAGTGTCTACTTGTGAACATCCAGAATTGGAAAACATAAAGATGAGTTGAGACTAAGTTAAATGACATATTTATATATTATACCTTTTAAAAGTATAATAAATTATAATTATGTTCAATGTAAAAAAATTAGGTCAAAAGTACCCATCAAAGATATAGGACCTTTTCTCCCCCACCCCCACCTACTAAGACAAGTTGTTATAAGTAATTAAATATGTTTTGCCACTTCTTTAATTTGCACTTGTCTGGCCTTGAATATCACCAGCTCACTCCTCATATCTCCATGCCCTACCAAATCTATAAATTTATTACTCTTCGGTTTTAATTTGATTATGCTGTTTTAACTAGGCATAATTTAAAAAAATAAAAATAAAAATAAAAATATATAGAATGTATCAAAAGGTCATTTAATATTGTGATCTTTAACATGTTATGTCGAAGGTTGAGTTGTCAAAAAATAAAAGAGACATTTTTAAAAAATAGAACAAATAAATTGAAACAAAATTAAATGTAGCAGCTACCTGAATAAATTAATTGAGCTTCTTAATTATCAACATACGACACCACAAATACATCAACGTCGATGCCCAAACACCATACCAGAATATATGTTCTAATCCTTAGAGTTAGTGGGACTTATAAACTTGATGACTTATATCTACTCACAAATTGCATATTCAAATTTTGGGTCATTTTAATCTCTATGTGACAAATATTAGACAGTTGTTTAATTTGGTAATAATTTTAAAAAAGAACCTACATGAGGTAGTTGATCAACACTCTTAATGATGTGAGTTTTTTTTTTGACAAAATTAAAACTGTGTGATGAGCTTTGCTCAAAGCATACAATATATAACATTATATTAAAAATATTTTAAAATTATTTTAGCCTAACAGTTAGTATTAAAGCCAATAATAGTTCAGTGAGACGTCAGACGAGTAAAAAGATAGACAAGTGTTGGCGTGAGGCCACACTCAATGCTTTCTCTTGTCAACGAGCCGATTTAATACCTTTAATTTTCTCGGAGCTTTGGAGGACACAAAAAAAGAGACGTTTTTGAATTTGTCATAAATTCTTAATTGATGTGGGTGACACACAGTTAATAATATATTTCTGGATAAGCCCATGAGGTGATGGTTAAAATGGAACTTAGTTTGATGAGAAAATTATTGGACATGCGAACAAAGTTTTATATTAGTAGTCAAGAGCGAATCTATGTAGATTTCAGGGGTTCACCCGAACCCCCTCGGTAAAATATTACACTATATATACCGTAATTTATTTATATTTATATAGATATAGTACTTTTGAATCTCTTCATGGACAAGAAGCAAGCTATGGTGTAGTCACTACAAGAAAGTAGAGATATGACGACATTTATTTGGTGACATTTGAAATAAATGTCGAAAAATAAAGAATTTATTGACATTTATGAACAAATATTGCAAAAACAATCACATTTGATGCAAAATGTCATTAAAATAATGACATTTGGTCAGAATCGTCACTCTTTTATGACATTTGACATCAAATGTCGAATATATTATGACATTTTGCAACAAATGTCTTTACTTTTAGCAACATTTTGACATTTTGTGATAATGTTGTTAAAAGAACGACATTTTATACAAATGTCCAATATAATCAGACATTTGTTGGTAAGTGTCATTATTTTTAATAGTATTTGAAAAATAATGTCGTTAAAATAATGATATTTGCCAACAAAGGTCTACATTATTACAAATGTTTCACATGTCATACTATTAATCATTAATTACCGTCATTTACATTTATTGTTTGAAATATGAATCTTTTTAAAGTTATTTGTCATTCTTTATACGACAAAGATATGAATTCACCCCTGAACTACACGATTAATCACAAATTTACCTTGTATTTAAAAAGTCTCATTTTTACTTTCCTTATTATCAAAATGACTCAATTGCCCTTATGAGTTAATGTATGTACAACAACATATATAAAGGAGAAATTTTGACCATTCATAAAGTTCAAGGACCAATTTGAATAATTTGCAAAGTTTGAAGGAAAAATCATTTAAATCCTACACCCTAACTAAACAGTTTTAAAAAATAACTTATATAATAGTTAAAACAACTTAATAATATTTTTTATAGTTAGGAGGAAAGTAAAATAGTTTTCCCACGATCGATGGTTTGCCTCCATAAATATTGACAGATTTCAATAAAAAATAAAGAAAATGTTTATTACAGAAGAAGTGTCCAAAATAAGGCAAAGTTAAAGAAATAAAATTGGGCCGTGTCACATGAAGTCCATGTTAAAACTTTGAATGTACAAAACCGAAGTTTCCTAGTTTAAAATTTCCTAATTTAAAAGATTCATGGTTTAAAAGTTTCTTATTTTAAAAGTTTCATAGTTATTATTTCCATAAAACTATAATTTGAATCTCATTCTATTTGGGATAGATTATCCCTATATGTAGGGGTGAATTTTTGTTATTTTTTAAAAGACATGCTTAACATTATTCGAGAGGTTTCTCTATACGTACGTTTGGTGACTAAAGATTTATATCTTTTTTATAATTATAATTAGAGGGATTCTTAACGAGGTAAGTGATTCCGGCCAAATTAAATTTTTTGGCCTTGATAGTAGGTATTGTAAGGCTACTGTATATATTATTATATTATGTATAAGGAAAAGAGGACCCAATATACCTCTGAACTTTGTCAATTTGAACTGATATGCCCCTCGTTTTAAAAGCAACTAGCTCACATGTACCCTTTACTATTACAAAAGTGGTTCACATATACCCTACCGTACAAAAGTGATAAATTAATTTTAAAATTACTTTTTTTGATTTTTAATATTTTAAAAACTTATGTATTTGATTTTTTTCACACACAAATTATTTTTTTGACTTATTTGATTGTTATTATTTGAGTTTCTTATTCTTATTTCATTATTTGGTTTAAAATAAGAGAAATAAAAGAAAGAAGTGTGAATGAAAAAAAGAAAGAAAAATTAAAAAATATATTTTTTGCGGCTTTATTGTAATTTAATTTTTATATTTGTGAAGAAAATTTCGGACATATGTAATAAATTTTATAAGAAAATAAGCTAAAAGAATAAAAATTTGAACATCAAAATAATAAATTCAAATTAGCCGTTGAACTAAAAAAAAAATGTATGAGAAGGATAAAACATACTCATACATGGATTACTTTTTTAATGAATCCGTTAGAAGAAAAGAGTATATGTGAGGGGATATATATATATATCTAAGAAAAATTACTTGTAAGTGCCTTAATTTTGAAAAGATTAAAGAAAATTTACAGAAATCATATGGAGAAAATTCATTAGAAAAATGGGAACAAAATCACGAAAGGGCCATTTTAACATTAAAAGACCCTAGCATTGTTATTAGAGTAAACCTATGCTATACAATGAAGATGATAAAATTGAATTCAAAATTCAAATTAAAGAATTACTCAACCTAAAGTTAATAAGAATGAGTAAAAGTCCTCATAGTAGCCCAACATTTATGGTAAGGAACCATGCTGAAAAGAGAAAAAGCTCGAATGGTAATAAACTATAAATAGCTAAATAAAAACTGCTTATTTGATGGATACTTTATCCCAAATAAAAATAATTTGATTAATCTTGCAAAGGGAAAAACTTGTTTTTCAAAATTTGACTGTAAAAGTGGATTTTGGCAAATAAAACTATTAGAAAACTCTATACCATTAACTGCATTTAGTACTCCTAATGGACATTATGAGTGGTTGGTCATGCCTTTTGGGTTAAAAAATGCCCCACAAATATTCCAAAGAAAAATGGATAAAATATTTTCAAAAAAGGAATTTTTAATTGTCTATATAGATGACATTCTAATATGTTCCAAAACATATGAAGATCATTTGAACCATCTAAAAGAATTTTCAGAAATCTGTTTAAAAAATGAAATTGTTTTAAGCCAAAAAAAGGCAGACATAAATAAAAATGAAATAGAATTCTTAGGAATGATTATTTTAAAAAACGGAATAGAACTCCAAGCACACATCTCAAAAAAGATTGTAGAATTTCCTGATAAATTAACAATAAAATAGGAAATACAAAGGTTTTTAGGTTGTCTTAATTACGCAGGAGAATTTATTCCAGATTTAGCCAAAAAAAGGAATATACTGCAAAAATTAATACAAAAATCCAATAGACTTGGATGGACAGAAGAACACACGTAGTGTATCAAAAAATTAAAAGAAGAATGTGCTAAGTTACCTAAACTTAGATTACCAGAAGATAATGACAATCTGGTATTACAAACAGACGCATCTGATTATCATTGGGGAGCATTATTGCAAACCGATTTAAATGAAATTTGCAGGTACATAAGTGGTACTTTCAATGATGCAGAAACAAGATATTCTACAAATGAAAAAGAATTATTAGCCATTGTTAGAGGAATTAGAAATTTT
The DNA here is from genome assembly GCA_036250505.1 of Solanum acaule. Lineage (NCBI taxonomy): Eukaryota > Viridiplantae > Streptophyta > Magnoliopsida > Solanales > Solanaceae > Solanum > Solanum acaule. The sequence goes on along the minus strand of JAJOOR010000588.1, from coordinate 24,517 downwards.
CTACTTTTCTTTTACCAAAATAATTTGTTATTAGAACTGATAACACGCAGGTGTCGGGACTAATATTTAACAAGCTTCTTTCTGAACCTCAATACAGAAGATTGCATCGATGGCAGGTGTTGTTATCCTTTTATTCTTTTACTATAGAATATATTAAAGGAAGTGACAATTTTCTTGCAGATTTTATCTCCAGAAACGTCCAATATGGACAATCGGACGCAAATCCTGGTAAACAGGATATACGAAAAAATGGAAACTGTGGATGAATCCATAGATAATAAAAGCCAAAGGCTATTCAAAATCAGAGATGAATTGTCAATGTTATCAGAACAAGCTCGGATGTTGCAATCCGAATTAAATCAACTCAGTACAGTGCAAGCTGAAAACATGAGAGAATTTTTACTCTTGTGTGAACATTTGGACACTTGTCCAAAACAGAATTCAATTCTAAAGGGGAATGTTAATCCCAACAAAGTGGCAGGAGATGTCCCACTAGCACCTAGTGCCCAAAACATCTCAAAGGTAAGCATGGAGATGCCTAATCCTAAGTCGAAAGATGAAGGAAAAAACCGAGCAATAATGAATGCTTCTACTTCGAAAGAAAGAACAAACACATCCTCAGCCAAAGCTGAAAAAATTATCTCTGGGAAACCAGAAAGCAACACTAACCAAGTTCCATCAGGAGCAAAAGTATTTTCTTCTTTTCAGGTTGGCAAACAGTATCCTAAGGAAGAAGAGTATCTAACATTTACAACATACATTTATAACCTCCCAGAAGAAAGTGGAGAAACATTTGGTGTTTTAGGAACAACAAGTTTGTTTCCAAGAATATCAATATTTTCTAATGGATTACCGGGCTTTACAGCTCAATTATTTGAATTTGGATATTTAGATCGGGTATATACAAATCCAGATCTGCAAGAAATATCTCAATTACCAGCAAAATTATTTAATTATGTTAAAAATTATGCACAAGGAGATGGCGTTTATTGCAGATTCTTCAGCATTTCTATGGAAAACAAAGATTTGCAAGCATATTATCCAACCCTCAACTATATCTCAGTTGAAAAAATAAAATATTTTAATGTTAAGGCCACAGGAGTGGACAAGAAACTTCCACATCTTAACAAAAAGTGGATTCAAACTAGGCAAGCATTAGGGATAAAAACATTATATTTTATTCTTAAGCGTTTCTACAATGAAGACTGCAGAGTCATAGATCATGATTGGGTTTTACTAACCAAAGGAAAAGCCAAATCAAAAGAATTAAAAGACAGAATCCTTGACATAGAGCTTCATCGACTAGGAGCAACGGAGGAAACATGAAAACTGGCATGTAAAATGCTAGACCATAATCATCCAGGAACAAAATAATGTAATTGTCAAAAGGAGACAAAACAGAAGACGTAAGCACTTACGTCATGAAGATATCAACAAAGAAAGGAATCTTCCCTTTTCTTCAAAGTCAAAAAGAAAGGTCACATCTTGTCGGCCATTTACAAAAGAAGACAGACAACCGTCCAGATCATCTTATCAACAAGGAATCTTCAAAAGCTATCACCTTAGCCTGTCGGCAATCAGTGAAGGACTAGAAGAGAAAATATGTAGAAGTTTAGGGAAGTCCCTAAAAATAGCTATTTTGTAATAAGTCCCTCCTTCTATCTATAAAAGGAGAGGAACTTCATACTTGAAAGGCAGACTACATTTTCTGAAGAAAGACCCCTCTTAGAAAAATGTTAGGTACCTCAAAGAGTATGTGTGAGTAGTAACTTCTTCCGTCAGGGAAAAATATTTTTTATATGTCATGAGTATTTGTAAGATATAATATGATTTGATTGTAAAAATAATCTTATGAAATAAAGTTTGGTTTCTATATCTCTCTTCTTGAAACTCCATAAATAGTCTTAAACGAAGGTTGCGATCTTCAGCCTTAAGGAGGAACAGTAAGGAAGTAAGCCAGAAGACTGAGGTCACTAGGCTGAAATACAGTTCATGGCCTAAGGGAGAACTAACGAGGTAGTGATAAGGACTATTCATCGATCTAAAAGAAGGAAGGTATACACGCACAACTTATTATTTCATATTATTAATTTTAAAAAACAAACTATATTATACTTTGTCATACTTAGACATATAAGAATTACTTAGTACTTATAGGGAATAAAAAATTATAGAAAAGTTTCAATGTGTTATAACTTCATATTTATATTCATGCTATTAGCATAGCTAAAAATGAAAAATATTCAACAGCATGTGCATATAATAAGAAAGAGAGACTAGAGGCATAAAAAAGCTTTACATCATTTTGATAAAGCAAAACCAGAATGGAACAAGCATATTTGCATGCTAGCTTAAGATCTACAACAATTATATTTGCTATACATGAAATGAAAATGCATAGAATACAAGAGTATTTTGAATACAAAAATGCTAAGGCAATCTTAAAGAAATGCGTATTATTTACTGCATAATTATCCGCAAACCCTGTTTTTAAAAAACAGCAACAATTATTGGTATTCCTTCTTTAAAAGTCGATTTGACCAATATTTGTATTCCTCCTAAATGAACATAATTCATTTTTTTTCTTTTCTTTTCAGGAATTTTTCTAAGAATTTGATCTATCATTTGTTTGGTTAACAAGTTTAATTTATGTTTTCCTGTTGTTTGGGTAATTTATATAGATATATATATTATGAAACACTTTTAGAATGAAGGGTATTATAGACTTTTTTTTCTCATTTTATTAAAATAACAAGTCTTGTGAAAGGTTATAGTAATAAATAAAATAAAAAATTAAATAAAGTTATTAGAATGTGAAGGCCACATCAGATATAGAAAACATTTAAAAAAAAACCTCCCTTTTAATAAAAAAAATGTTAATTTGTTTTTTTCTAAAAGTCATCCTTCCATTTAGAAAGAACTCCAACCCTTTGTTAAAACACTAGCCCATGAGTTCTTTGTGCAAATTGGTTGAGTCCTTCCTTCAAATCAAGTTTAATCTTTGTTCAAGTTGGTTGGGTCGACTAAACAACTATGGAAATTATGGTTTATCGCAGATTTGTAGCGAAAAAATCTGGAGTACAACATATGCAAGGAAGAATAAATTGGCGGTAAGATTTTTGGCTTCCCTCCTTTTAGTTCCTTTTATGCTTCAAAGTTCTTAGGGTTTTAGTTCTTTTGGTTTCTTTTTGGCAACGCTTGAGGCAAGTTTATTCTCTAATTTAGGTCTTACTAATTGATAGTTGAAGATATAGAATTAATTAAAATAACTTGAAGATTGTTGCAGAAATTTGTACCTTAGAACTAGATTTAGTGTTCTTGAAGTACTTCTTATATGGTGTTAACAGATTAAGTAATCATCACACGCATCGCCTTCATACATTCTATCTATTTTTTGAAGTTTTACCATTGATTTATTGAAACTTCACCATTGATTTACAGTTTGAAGATTAAGAGAAAAAGAAGGCAAGGTGCTAGCAGGAAGATCTTAAGCTTCAGTTTTAAGGTGTTTTCATTGTTCTTTTTCTTTTCAAATCTTGTGCTTTTTACCTTTCTATAATATCTAATGATTTGTGGGGTTTGTATATTTCCTTCAGTTTTGGTAGATATTAACTTCTGAATCAGTAAAAAATAGGTCTGTGCTTTAGTGGATTCTATTGTCATTTGGATTTTAACTTGTGCTGATGTTATGCTTCAGTTCTTAATGTGTTTTCAGTGTCATTTTTCTTCAAATTTTGTGCCTTTTTCCTTTCTGTAGTATCTATTCATTTTTGTGGTGTGTATATTTCTTTCAATTTTGGTAGATTTTGACATATGAGTATGTACAGACATGTGTACAGATATGTGCTTTAGTGGATTCTATAGCCATTTGGATTTTAACTTGTGCTCTTAAGCTTCAATTTTAATGTGTTTTCAATGTTCTTTTTCTTCAAGTTTGGTGCTTCATTTTTTTTAAGCTTCTATAGGATCTAATAATTTGTGTGTTTTGTATTTTCATTCGATTTGGTAGATCTTGACTTCTGAATCTGTAAGAGTATGTGTTTTTTTTTTGACACTATAGACTTTTGGATTTTAACTTATGCTCTTATGCTTTAGTTTGAATCTGTTCTATTTTGTTTCATCACTTGTGGTCTTAAAATTATGCATTTTAGTGGATTCAACAGCATTCTTGGATAGCCCAATCAACTTCGTTTGGCTAATTTTTTTTTTTTTTGAATATTATGTTCGTTATGCATTTGAAATATTTGGTGAATGTTGCTTGAAACTCCAGTTATTCCACTAGAAGAACACGTTTCCCTCTCCAATACTCCATAAGATATTTGGTTCAGAAAGTTCTTTGATTTTTATTAGTCTTCTCCATGTATGGGATTGATTATTAGTTCCTTTTCTAGCCACGTGATGTAATCTTTTGTAGTATTTGGCTTCGAGGAATTTTCTGAGAAGTAAGTTGTTAGTTCTAATGTTCCACCAGTTCTTCACCGAAAATGAGTCACAAAAACTTTGGATCTCCCTCATTCAAATTCCCCCCTCTGAGTACGTAGGGGTAACATAGATCATCCCATGCTATCCAATGGCGTTTCTTCCTCCCATCAGCTTCACCCCAAAAAGAGATAGCCATGAGACTATCAATTTGTTTAAAGATGCCTTCAGTAGGTTGTATCACAGAGAAAATATGAAGAGGGATAGAGGTCAGAACAGAATTGAGCATAACAGATTTACCACCAGCGGTAAGAGTTAGTGTTTTTTGGCCAAGAAGTAACTTTCTTAGCCACTTTATTAATCACTAGATCAGTAAAATGACTTTTTTTTTTGACTTGAAAGATAGGACTTCCTATGTACTTCAGAGGGATCAGGTATGAGAGAAGCAAGTAATAGATTTAAAATGTCTTTGAAGTGAATTGAGGCTTTAGGATAGACCATGAAATCAAATTTATTCTTATTGATCAGTTGACATGAAATCTTTCATCATTATTACAGAGAGAGGGTAACCTAAACAAGGAAAAATAGTGTCATGCTGAACACCAACTATTTAAATAGAGTATCAGTTATTGCTTATGATTCTCCAAATCATCTGAATCCAAATATCATTGAACCCCATATGCCTTAAAAGAACACAAAAGTATTCCCACTAAACATCTATCTTAAGCTTTGGTCGTGTTAAGTTTTAATATCTCATTGTTACTAGGATTTCTACCTTTCATATTGTGGTTTCATATTTTGGACCATCTCTTGAATCAAAATAATATTATCAGCGATAGACCCTCCTTTAATAAATCATGAATGGTTACCATAGTCCTACTAGGTGGTTGGTTAGCTTATTTTTAGAAGACCACTTTATATGAACTAATCACTGATATAAAACTACAAATGATTATCAAATGACCAACTTGAGATAATTTTTCTACAATTTTGAGCAAATATATGAAAAATAAATATAAACAGAAGCATACTCTTCATAAAAATTCACTCCATCATGATCATTGTATTATGATTACTGCTTATAATTAGGGTCGCTTTCGTTTATTTGTTTTATTAATATTGTTAGTTGATTTTGTATGCCTATTTTTTTAATTTATTTTTGTTTCCTATATGTATAGGTTATACTCTTAATGGATAAGAGTTGGATAAATATAAAGAATAGGCTTGATCCTTTATATGAGAATGGAGCAAACAAATTTCTTCATTTTGCATCATTAGATAGGCCTAATGCCTCTAAAATTTTGTGTCCATGTCGAAAGTGTCGTAATATGAAATTTGTTCGAAAAGATTTGATTGTTGAACATATTGTGGTTGATGGATTTCTAACTAGTTACACTAGTTGGATTTTTCATGGTGAGAAATCATCTTCACCAATATGTGTGGATCAGTTAGATAAAGGTGATGAAATACAAGACATGTTACATGAAGCATTTGGAATTCCTCCTACATCTAGCTTTGTTGATATGGACACTAGTGGGACTGATGGATTGGGTAGTTCAAATCAACATAATAGGGGGTTTGATAAGAAGACTGGAGAATTTTTTAAACTATTGAAAGAAGTTGAACGTGAGTTATACCCGGGAAGCAAGTATTCTCTACTTTCATTTCTTGTTCGTCTTTTACATTTGAAGTGTCTCAATGGGTGGAGTAACAATTCATTTTCCATGTTGCTAGAGTTGTTAAAAGATGTGCTTCCTGAAGGTGAAACATTACCCAAGTCCTTTAATGATTGAAAAAAATTTATTAAAGATTTAGGGCTTAAGTACAAAAAAATACATGTATGTCCAAATGATTGTATGATTTATTGGAATGAGACAGAAGATCAAATAAATTGTAAGATCTGTAAAGCTCCAAGATACAAACAATTTAAAGGTGAATCAATCGACAATAGTTCAAAAAGTTAAAAAATTCCAGCAAAAGTGTTTAGATATTTTCCATTGATACCACGACTTCAAAGACTATTTATGTCGACTAAAACATCTACCGAAATGAGATGGCATGCAGAAGGTCGCACTAAAGATGGGGTAATGCGACATCCTGCTGACAGGATTGCTTGGAGGAATTTCGATGAAACACATGTTGATTTCGCTCAAGATCCTCGGAATGTTAGACTTGGACTGACTTCAGATGGCTTTAGTCCATTCAAGTCTATGTCTATCTCACATAACACATGGCCGGTCATCTTGATTCCTTATAACTTGCCACCATGGTTGTGCATGAAACAACCATATATGATATTATCAATGATTATTGATGGCCTTCGTGCTCCAGGTAATGACATTGATGTCTATCTACGACCCTTAGTTGATGAGTTAAAAGAATTATGGATTGGTGTTTCCACTTATGATGCATCAAATAATCACATGTTTCAAATGCGTGCATCATTACTTTGGACAATCAGTGATTTTCCTGCACTAGGTAACTTATCAGGATATGGCGTGAAAACAATATATGCTTGTCCTTGTTGTCTTACCAAGACTAAGTTTAGAAGATTGAAAAATGGACAGAAGTATTGTTTTATGTCTCATAGACGATGGTTACCTCATGGTCACAAGTTTTGAAAAGATAAAGTTACGTTCGATGGCCTTGCATAATTAGAGGTAGCACCTAAACGAGTGTCAGGAATTGAGATTCTTAAGCAAATGAAGAATATTAGAAATAAATTTGGAAAAGATCCATTGGCCAAATCTCGTAAAAGGAAATGGGGGGATGTTGATGGTAATGTGTTGGAAAATATATGGAACAAAAGGAGCATATTTTTTTAGTTGGAATACTGGAAAGACAATATGATGCGTCATAATCTTGACACAATGCATATTGAGAAGAATGTTTTTGACAACATATTCTGGACATTATTGAATGTTGATGGCAAAGGAAAAGACAATTTGAAGTCTCATTTGGATTTACAAAAGATGAGGATCTGAAAAGCTTTGCATCCTAAGAAAAAAGCTAACGGGAAATATTATCTACCACCTGCATGTTTCACATTGAGTAACAAACAAAAAGATATGCTCTTACAAGTTTTAAGAGATGTGAAAGTTCCAGATGGTTATTCTTCAAATATATCAAATTGTGTTGATCTTAAACAACGCACTATGCATGGATTGAAGAGTCATGACTGTCATGTTTTAATGCAACAACTCCTTCCTATAGCCTTGAGGAATCTTGTGCCAGTTAATGTTCTTAAGCCATTAATTGAGTTAAGCAACTTTTTTAGGGGCATTTCTTCAACAGTTATGAAGATAGGTGAATTAGAAAAGCTCTAAGATCGAGTTGCAATAACTCTTTGTCATTTGGAGAGAATATTTCCTCCATCTTTTTTTGACATCATGGAGCATCTAGTTGGGTGGACCATCCCAATATCGTTCAATGTGGGCAATTGAAAGGTATCATTTTATAATTTTTATTTTAATTATAAAGAATTGTATTGAAATTCTTTTAATTTTCTGCTTTAGGTTCTTGCTTAGTCTTAAAAACTTTGTAAGAAGTAGAAGTCATCCAGAAGGTTGCATTGCAGAGGGACAATGGATACAAGAGATCATGACATTCTGCTTAAGATACTTAGATGATGTGGAGACAAAGTCTAATCGACCATTAAGAAATAATACATTGTCTAATGAAACAATGGATCTGGAGGGTCGTCGATCAAGTAAAGAGAAAGGATTTATTCTTGATGACATTACACATGCTCAAGCACACAGACATGTTTTATTTAATTCTGCCTCCACAATTCCATATCGTGAGTAAGTATTAAATCATTGGTCATGCTTAGTAATTAATTAATAAGTAATAGAATCGACAAGTGCTTCTATTAAGTATAAATGTATTTTACTTTTGCAGAGAACATATAAAAGAAATCAAGAAGGGAAATCCTCGTCTATCAAGACATGATGTGGATCGAATTCACAATGAAAGATTTCAAATATGGTTTAGAAATCATGTAACTATGAACAAACTAAAATATCAACATATATGCATTACTATAGCTATAATAAAAAAATTAAATGTTAACTATACTTTTAAATGGTAGGTTGAGAAGATGCATTTGGCTGGTGAACAAATACCTCAAGATATTCAACATTTAGCTGTTGGCCCGTCAAAGCAAGCAAAAAGGATGACGGGATATATATGTAATGGAGTTAGATACTTGACAAAATCTCGTGATGCCAAGAGAAAAACTCAAAATAGTGGTATAATGGTAAAAGCTACCACTCAAAGTTATGCGAGTGCAAGAGATAAAAATCCCATATTGGCAGATGTTTCTTTTTATGGGATCCTCACAGACATAATTGAGTTGTATTACACCAAGAAGTTCAAGTTTGTATTATTTACCTGTAAATGGGTGAACAACAATAAAGGGCTTATTGAGAAAGATGATTATGGATTTACTCTTGTGAATTTTAATCTACTCTACACAAAACAACATTTATCAAATGAACCTTTCATCTTTGCTTCTCAAGCTCAACAAGTTTTTTATGTCGATCATCCAATGGAAAATGAGTGGCAAATTGTTGTTAAATTTAAGCCAAGAGGTTTTTATGATTTAGGTGAAGATACACCATCAATTGAGCATAAGGAAGGCCATATGGAATTGTGGCCTGAGCAACAATTGGATGACACTACATTTGAAAGTGAAGACGATATTGAATGGGTTAGACATGGAGTACCAGGAATAGAGATCGACCCACAAACTTTGGAATGTAATGAAGCATTTGATGAAGATGATGATACATCTTAATTTTTATTACTATTATGTTATTATGATTATTTTAATTTAGATTGTTATTGAACAATATAAAATTTTCCGTTTTTTACTATGTCATTCAGTTGTTAAAATCTCGTATGGTTATGTGTTTTGTTATTCATATGCTTATGTGTCTTATTATTTAACTTGATAGTTAGATATTATTTTTGTACTTTTGGATTGTAGAAAATATTTTTCAATTTGCAGGTATCATAGCTCTTGAGCAAATTGTATTGAAATGGCAAGAAAAAGACAAAGAAATTCTATTCAAGGTGAGATTTTATATAACTCTCTGGAGCAACATGAACAACAAATGGGAAGTGCATCAATGCCCCAACCACCTCAAAATTGGCCACGAAATGAAAAAGAAGTGCATCATGATAACATCTCAAGAAATGATTCACATAATTTAGAAAATCTTCCAGGTATCAAATATCCATAATATCTTTTCTTCTTTTTGTAGTACAAATTATTGGATAACTGATTCTTATAAATACTGATTTTTTTTTCTTTTTTATCTTCAATTATTCATAGATTTTAGTGAGAGCGGGGAGCAGTCTAAGCGATCCAGGGGTCCCACTATGATGCACTCAGGATGGGGAAAAGATGGTGGCATTTTACATGTTGAGTTGAATGATCTTGGCCAACCTATTGGGCCAGAAGGATGTAGATTGAGTTCAAAACTTGGCGTCTTAGCACGAAATGACATTTTAGCTCCATTAAATCATAAAGATTGGAGGCTTCTGCCTAATCTCTACAAGAACAAGATATGGACAGATATAAAAGTTCCTAGAAAAAGAAAAAAAATATTAAGATATTTATTATTTTTGTAATATTCTAATATAAATATGTTATCTATTGATGTTTGTAGGAAAATACTGATGCAACTGAGGATATGAAGCGTATTTTGATAATGTCAGTTGGATCTAAATGGAGAGAATGGAAGCATGAAGCAAAAAGCAGTGGTAATGACTCATACACCAATGATGTTGAACGTTTAGCTCGTCCAGATAGGGTTGAAGAAGATCAATGGCGTGCACTAGTACATTATTGGAGCTCAACTGATGCAAAGGTATTCTCTCATCATCAATCATCTTCTGATATGACATGGAGTTTAGACTATTCTCTAATGGGTAGAGTTATATCTAACTTTTTCAGAAAAAGAGTGAGAGGAACAAAGAAAGTCGGAAGAAGTTGACTATGCCACACACATCAGGAAGAAAGAGTTATTCTCAAATTATAGATAATGTATAACATAATCATTATTTACTTTCTACAATTATATACTAATGCACGTTTTTAAAAATATTTTTGTTTCAATCTCTTACAATTCAAACAGATGACAAAGGAGAAGGGTGTAAAACCAACTCGTATAGATGTGTGCAAAAAACCACACACGAAAAAGAACAATGAACCAATAAATGAAAAAGCTAGTGAAGTTATGGTAAATTCTCATTCTTTATAAATGTACGGTACTTTATTCCATCAATATTTTGTTAACTATATCTTGCTTTACTTTTCTTTTATAAAGAAAGAAATGAATGATCTTGTTGAGGTATATCCTGAGTTAAATGTACCTGGAAGTGCTCCAAATGATGTGTACTCACAAGTAATGGGGCCAGACACTCATGGAAATGTCCGAACTCTAGGAAAAGGAGCAACTCCAAGTTTTGTTTATGGCCCATTATATAAGTGTTCCCAAAATGAGCAAAGAGATTTTGATAAAAGAGTTGAGATAGAAGTTCAAAAAGTAACCTCTACTCTGAAAATTGAGATGGAGGAAAAGTTGTTTGAAGCAAAAGAAGAAATTGAAGTGATGGATAAGAAGTTATCGAAAGCAGAGGAGGATATGGAAATGATGAAGAAAAAATTATCTGAAGTAAATATGAATATGGAAGAAAAAATATACGATAAAGTAAAAGCAGGGATACTAGCATATGTAGATTCTTTGGGTATTACTCTTGGCTCAAATAGAAAATCATTTAGTAATGAGCAGGTAAATAAATGTTTTCACAAAATATTCATTTTAGAAAGTATTATTATTTGGTTTTTTTAAATATAATATTTTGTCTCTTTTGTGATAGGTTTCTAATAAATCTATTGAAGATCGCCAACAATCATTATCGCCCGTTTCAGTTGTTGACCTGAAAAAGGTGAGTTATAGCTTTGTTTTGATTATATCTTTGCGTAATTATACTACAATAGCTTGGTAAAGTATTGGTACCTGGCTTATGTGAAATGCAAGCAATTGATTGCAACATCAACATAGAATAATGAGTTATCCATTTGAAGTAAAACGTGGAGTAAATAGGAAAGAATAATTCGTAAGTAATACTATTATCTCTCTTATCACTCCTCTTATAATGGGAAATTAGTAAGTGAAGAATGAGTGTGATTGTACTTTGTATATACATTTGTAAATCACATTACAAAATTCCACTTCCCTAGCCATCAGGATGAGGACTCTTATTGCAATCAATCTGAAATTCGACTGTCGTAACATACCTCAGTAAATGGTTTTAACAATTCCATTTGCTGACTTGTGGACAAAACTGGACCATTCAGTAAGAGGCTAGTTAAAGTTTTAACTCTATAGGTGGTTTTTGTACCTAGAAGAGTCTTGTAGTAATTAACAAATGTGTTAGCTATAATGGCCTGATTTGTTTGCCGAATTCCTATTCATCCTTCAACTGAGTGGTAGCATGTTTGAAACTTTTGTTTTTCATAACTGAATAGAAGTACTTAGTATTGTCATTGCCAAGCCTAGTCCATGTTGTTTTGCTTTTCTGTTGTAAATAATTTTTAGCTAATCAAGATGATTGTTGAAATTTTTTGTACTTCTTTTTCTCCTATTCTTGAAATTCAACATTCAATATATCTAGTAGTAGTAGTTCGTGAGCTTACTTGAGAGCCTTTCGATCCTCATCAGATTCAGTTACATTAATCTTGAAAGCTTGAGCATTTAACCCTTCAAGCTTCTCTTCAAGTTTTTCAATCTCCTTACAACTTGTAACATAGCACACTCTTGTATATGCGCATTCCATCATGTTGCAATCTTTTTGTAGGAAGGATCTCCTGACAATGTTTGATTTTAAAGCTAACTCGAGATTGCTCAAGACCATTACAATCATACAACCAAGCTTTTGAAATAATATTCTGAACTCCTTCATGCTCAATCCACCTTTTATCAAAGTAAAACCATTTTTTCTTCCTAATTAGTTCCGCATCAGAAGACAACATCAAGGTAGAATGATCGTATGCCTCAGTTTCAATATATTGCACATTCGCATTCTTGAATTTAATTTTCCAATTAGGAGAGACTAAGACACAATCTAGCCTTTCCTGGATTATACCCTCATTTTCCCTGTAACACCACCATGTCCAAGGTTTTCCTTTATAACCTAAGTCAATTGCACCTAAGTTCCATATAAAATTCTTAAAGTTTCTAAAGGTCCAAGTATCTCTATTTCTTCCTCCTTGTTTTTACGATCCATCAATAATATCATTAAAGTCACCAGCTATGACCCACAAAGCACCCCAATCTATGCATTCTTTAACTAATTCTTGCATCTGATATATACGAGTGACTCTATTTGTACTTAGATACACAAATATACACTAATATTTGGAATCAGCTAAGCCATCTTGTATCAAAGTTGCAATATAAAAAGGAGACGAATGTGATTCACATACCTGGATAGTATCATTCCAAAATAAAGCTAGAACTCCTGATAATCCCATCGGCTCCACAGTTATAGCGTGCACCATATTTACTTGTCTTTGTACCCTCTTAACCGTGCTTTCTCTGTTTTTTGTTTCACTTAAGAAAATCATACTTGGAGAGTGAAGACGCATTGTTTCCAGTTTATCCTTTTTTTCCCTTCATTCTGATTGTCATTCCTTAGTTTCTTAAACTTATTATTTTCATTACAATGTTCAAATGCTAAAGACTGAGATAAGTACTCAGAATAAGCCTCAAAAGCAGAAATACATACCTGATATTTTGTTCCAGCTTGTATGGTATTGATTTCTTATGACCTTCGATTTGATTAGCGATTATGATACCCTGGTTAATATTTTCTATCAGGTCCTTTGTATTCATCTGGGCAGCATCTTCATTTTCCTTTGTTGTGGCGTCATATGTATTATTATCAAGTGGTAGTTTTGGGCACTTATCCTCCTCCCCCTAATCAATATTCAAAATTTGGGTCTTATTAGTAACATAAGTTCCCCCTTCTGATTCATAAGGTTCTATCTCCATATATAGGCTGCAATTGGTTTGATTCTTTTCTGTGCAAGGAATCCTCCTCATTTTCCTTAAGACCTGCAGTTTCTTTGCATTCATTTTGACATAATATATGGGCAATATCTTTCTTTATACACATGGTGTGTATTAGTCGAGTCAACTCCTTGTATGTGTATCAATCTTCTTCCAGTTCCTACATCTCTTTTCCCCTCAATTAACTTGGAATTTTTATTTTTGCATCAGATTATGCTCCTCAGTACTATTTACTCCTTCATGTCTTTGATAATCTACGGAAGCCAAACGATTCTCTACTTTTATCCATGCCCCAAACTGATCCTTTTTTAGTTTGTCTGACCGTATATCCCAACTTTTGCAATCTTCTACTATATCTGCCCATGATTTGTGTCCACTGCTAGAGGGGGGATGATTTCCAGTAGTCGTTGAAGCCTACAAAACAACATTCCATTGTTTTTGTGCTTCAACTTTTGAAATCTGTCCATCCTTATTCCTTTGCTTTACTGTTTTATTGATTTCTCACCCGATATTAACTTCCTCTTGGATACAATTGTAGATTTTTTCTTCTGTCCTTGATGAGTGTTTCCCTGAGTGGACTGTGCTTCTGTGATAAAAAAAAATTGGCTCAAAAATATGTCACATGGATACCTTAGAAATTTTCCTTCAAGGAGCAGCTGGACACAACTAGTACATTCCATAATCACCGTTACTCGAACATCTTTCCCTTGGCCATGAACCTCCTTTCAATTTATTATTCACTCAACTCTCACTAACAATAAAAAAGTTTAAATTGCCAATGGATTGCTTAGTTTAAATTCTAAAAGAACCATATTTGCCCATTGTTATTAGAAAGACACTGTTTGAAACCCAAAAATCTTTTGTATCCTCTATTTTTTCTTTTCACATAAAAGGTTCAAATATTTCAACAGAGTTTGTTTGGTGTTTGATAATCAACCCTTTTAGTCTGTGATAGGCATTTTTTGTTCTGATCCCCCTCATGTTCCAGAAGATTGTATTATTTATTAAAACATTAGGTAGGTGGAGGATCTTTCTTACCTCTACCATTAGTAGAAGTGGAGGCCATGTTTCTGAGTTTTCTGTCACAATTCCCGTGTCACAAAAACATTAGGAAGGTGGACTATCTTTATTAGATTTTGTTTTACTTATATTTTCTATATTGTGGTGAGATTCCTCATCAGTAAATTAACTATTTTGTCGGTTGTGTTATACACTTGACATGAGCATTTGTTTCATCCGAGGCTTCAGCTTGTGTAAGTGGATAGTTAAACTCGTTTCTGAAATTCATTCCCACAACAAGATTCAAATCCTTTTGAATCTGCCTCCTTCTCCTCATTAATTTTCATTTTCTCCAAAATTCTACAATTTATCATTGCGTGTCCTAGCTTCTTACAATGCTTGCAATACTTGAGAGTAACTAAATCTATTTTATTTTATAAGATAGTACTATAAGGGATAACATTTATTTAGCCGTTTACCTCTCTAACAAATTTGTTAAGTTTTGTATTTTGTAAACTATTAAATTAAACAATCTAATATTCTTCTCAGGAAAACACGGTCTGGAAGACGAGAAGAAGTGCAGTTGGCCAAGGAAAAGAAAAGTGGGTAAGTCGGAAAAAATTACAAAGACAACATTTTTTGGAGAAAAATATATAATTATTGTTATTTCATTGATTCTTCGATTGTTTGTTGTAGAGAAAATTATTATTTTTAATTCACAATTTGTTCTGGTTAAAAAGGAAATAATTTCATTTATTCATAATTCTTTTTTTTATGTGAATTTTTTGTACAGAGTTTTTGAAGGGGAACGATTGAGGTGATCAATTACTAGCAACAAGATGTTTGACCTGTGGATTGATGGTTTTACAAAGCTATTTCATATTTTATTCAAGAAATTAAGAGATCTAATCCAATTAGGAGTTGATAAAATGTGAAAAGCATATGGTTTTGAAATTATTAGCATCTAGTTAGATTTCAATTTTACTTGAGATAGAGCACATTATTTACTTTGAGATCATTTAACATTTTACAGGACACTTATTATATTGCTATTTTGCTATTTGATTATATTATTAAAATTCATTTGATTTATGTATAATTTAAGTTTGTGTTAGAATAAAAATTATGGAGATTTAGTATTGATATTTTTTAAAAATTGGTGCTGTTATTAATCTAAATAAAGAAAAATTTAAAGAAAATTTGCAAAATATTATATAAATGTCACTAATTTTTACGACATTTAACATTTTATTTGCTGACATTGGTTAAAATGTCAAAAAATTATTGTGACATTTTATATTAGCCCAAAGTAAATGTCGTAAAGAAACTTTTATCAACATTAATCTAAATGTTAGAAATTTAAAGTGATGTTTAGTAAATGTCGAAGATTTCTTATCCACATTTACCGAAATGCAGAAAATAAATGTCGTAAATTCCTAATTGACATTTCTCTAAATGTCACAAAATAAATGTCATATATTTACTATCAACATTTACCTTAATGTTGCAAAATGAATGTTGTAAAATTATTGTTGACATTTATCAAAATGTCATAAATTTCAGATTGACAATTTACCTAAATGTTACAAAATAAATGTCATAAATGCTTAACGACATTTAGGTAAATGTCGGAAATTTCCCGACACTGAAATAAATGACATTTGATCCAAATGTAAATTAAATGTTGGTAAATTAATTTATGACATTTAAACAGCTGAATACAACATTTATATAATGTCGTCGTATCTCAACTTTCTTGTAGTGGTTCTTGTCTTCATTACAGATATGCAGAGATTCAGTGTGGGAAATCAGTTCATTGAATCTACCCAAGCTTCTCTTGGGGTAGAAATTAAAGTTAATGCAAGCAAGGCTACCAACCAAACCCAGATGAGTCCATCCAAAGTCAAATAGATGACTCATGTCCATGATTAAAAAGGTGATTAATGAACAACGGAGAGTAGCATGCGTACAAAAAATAATGAGATGGGATTAGGAATTTGAAAAGACTAATAGGCCAAGTTGTTGGAGCCCAAAACACTAGACCCTAAGTAGGTCTGCCAAGATATATAGATCCAAATTTGAAGCAGGTGTATGCAATTACCACTCGATGTGATAAATATTTTATTGATACAACATTACTTTATGAAAGAAAGTGGTGAAACCACTTGAGGAGCAGGGTATTGAGGTAAAACCAGAATAAAACATTGTGAAGCAGCCTACACTGATAGTAGCTAAACCACCTATGCCATTCCACAAAGGATAATCAAGTTGAATGAAGAGGCATCGTTCAATAAATTCAATGATATACTAGAGCAAGTAAACATTAACCTTTCTCTTGTTGATATGTTACAGGACATTCCCTAGTACGCAAAGTATTAGAAAGATGTAGTTACCAAAAAGAGAAGATTGGAGAAGAATACTATAGTAGCAATCACTCAATAATGTTCATCGCAAATCAAAATTAGATTGTCAACCAAGGTAAAAGATCATAGAAGTTTCTTGCTTGACATTTCCATTAAGCTGCAATTGATGGTAAATGCTTTGTGTGATTTGGGAGTCGGCACAAATTTGATGTCTTTATCACCAGGGGCGGATCTACCGTGTGTCCGGGGGGTCATCCGACCCCCCTCAGAAAAAAAAATTACACTATATATATAAGATCAATTTTTTTTGTACGTGTATATATTTAAAATTGAACCCCCTGAGCATATGTCAAAAAGTAGCTCAATGATTTATGGGGTTCAAGATTTCGCCTATGTGAGCTTTGGGTCACGGGTTCAATTCCAGGCAACAACATTTTTTTTATTTGAACCCCCTTGATAGAATTCCTGCCTCCGCCACTGTTTATTACAAGAAGACGGGATTAGGAAGTCCCCAACCTACCATTTTTGTGTTGTCATAGGTCGCTTGCAAGGCCAGATTATATAGTGGTAGATGTGATAGTACAAGTAGGATTATTGATCTTTCTAGTAGACTTGATGATTCTTGATTTTGAGTTTGATCCTGAAGTCTCATTTATTTTTGGACACCCATTTTAACCCCATTCTCTTAAATTCCCAAAACACAACCAAATTCACTCCCCAAATCCTCTCAAGACTAAGGAAGAAGGAGAAGAGCTAGGGTTCATCCAAGTCTTCAATCCTTCATTCTTTTTGGATTTCTAGCATCAAGGTACGTGTGTATTCACCCATGGAGTCCCAAGGATTTCAATTTCCAATTTATCAAATTAGGGTTCCAATTCAATAAATGTGGGTTTCATCCAATTATGAGTGGTTATTGTTGATAAAGTTTCTAATGCATTATTTGATGTTAATCTATGATATTTAGTTGAAATTGCATTTACCCATGTCTAAATTATGCTTTTCAACCATGATCCTATGATGAACCCATGAACTATGAATTATGAATTATGAAGATATGCATGTTTTTATGAAATGGTTACAAATGATTTGGAGATGCTTTGAAAGGAAAGTATCAATGTTATTATGAAAGAATTTCTCACTTACTATGATGATCATGATAGTGAAAGGTATTATTCACAAGTGAATTCACATTGATGAAAGGTTTTCTCATCCATGTTGAATTATGTTTAAAAAGTTATTTTATGTTTTGATCTCAAAAGATGTTAAAATGATATTTGACTTTTATCTATTCCGTTGGGATTTAGACTTGGCACCGGGAGAGCTTTAAGGTGGAGGCTCAAATAGGGTAGTCGCTAGTACCAACCTCTAGTCCCAAACTACGTGCTCCCGTAGAATTGTCTTAAATGACCTAGCTAGTAAATTCACTTTAGCAAATGATATGTACGGATTCTACCTTGGCAAGTAGATTCTCCTTCTTTCGGTATGAGGGATATACCGAATTCCATGATATAGCTCTCATGGTCTTATTATCGGTTAAAACAAATATCCCACAATATGATTATGTTTTCTTCAAAGCTTTTCTTATGTCCTTTATGTTAATGTACTTGACCATGTTTTCATGATTTTCATGTCATCTCTTCTTTAAAGCTTTCGAATGTTTCAATATGATCATGCCTACTCATTTTAAGTCATTTATGCTATCATGTCTATGTTTATGCATGTTGCCTCATAGTTAGTACATTTCATGTACTAATTCATACTTGTGTCTACATTATTTCACTAATGTAGGGTCCGACACTCCTACCTCCCATACTCATGGCTAGTTGAGTCTTCATAGGCTTTGAAGATTGGTGAGTCCTCATGTTCTGAGAACCGACTCTTTTATTGCTTTTCTATATTTCAGTTTTAGTTTATATGTGATGTATGGGTCACGTCTCAATCACTTTCCTTATGATGTATTAGATGGCTTTGAGTCTTATGTTAGACTTCCGCTTTTGTCAAACTCTTTTGAAGTATAAAATGTTATCTTTTAAAGTCTTTACTTCTATTATCTTGTATGATGCATGTTAAATGGCTTGTGTAGGGCCTCTCAGGGTCCTATACGTCTAGGATCTACTTTGGGTCGTGACAATGACAAAATTAAAGTGTTTGATATGTACAAAGAAAAAAAGTTACCGATATCTGATGCAGATTGTATCCATAGTATAGGTGACGGACGAACATCCTGATATACCACTACTCACATTACAAGAAAAATTGACAGAGATCTCATAGGTAAAGTTCTATAATGAGTGTCAGTGTGAAGCATATGAGTGCATTAATGACTGACAAAGAATTGAAGCTGAAAATGTATGTACACTCCCTTATAGGTGAGAATCTTGGTACCAAGGGTTACCACAGACTGAAGTCATTACTTAGCCAAAGCTCATGAACATATACATTTATGAGAAAGGTCTGGTAGCAAGACGGACGCAAACTGTCAACGAAATATTATATTTCAGACTGTTGGACAAAGAGCATCTGTCGGAGGCCTGGCTAAGGCTTAAGAAGCTATTGATACCTATCGATCATGGGATTTATGAAAATATGATACAGGAGTCGTTCCATAAAACCCTTCATCTGGTGAACCAATATTTAGCAACGGCTATAGCAGTTGAGAACTTGAACGAACTGATCCTGACACTGGATGATCGAGCCAATCCCATCGTGTCGCACTGAGGCAACCCGTATTTTGTAAGTTTTATTTATTTATTTTACAAAAAATAGATGAGATATAGTCTCAATAGTGTTTTTTTAGTTTATTATATTGTCTTAATGGTTTTATTAGAATTTACAAAGAAAAATAAAAATACAACAAGACGACATGCCATAACCTTAACTAAGGTAATCCACCACTAATAGTGTTTAATGTCTATTTCACTCCCGGGTTCTTTATCCTCACGGTACTACTTCGCTATCGGTCACCCAGGAGTATTTAGCCTCGCAAGGACACTACGTGCTAGGATGTGATTGAATTAGTCACAGACGAAGCACAAAATGTTCAAATAAAGGCAGTAATAGCTCAAATTTCTTCATATTCAGTCATGCAAGAAAGGAAACTTACCGATGAGCAGCATCCTTTTAGCGGTGTGCATCATTGAAGTCATCGGACCAGTCGAAGCTTATCGGAAAAGATGGCCTTTTAAAAGCATATGGAGATCTCACTTTCCCTTTGGCGTTTTTCTTTGGTTTCTTTTTCTGTCATTTGGCTTTTCTTGTTTTTTATTTGCATAGTAGGCCAACTTACGGCCTATTACGTTGGACCTTGTACTTGTTTTATGCATCTATATATTTGGCCAACTTTGGCCTTTATGGAAAAACAATGGATAGCAGAAAAATACCAAAATATGAAGTTCGATTCATATCCGATTGTGAAAACTCTGGATAAGATGTGGGAGTTAGAGTTGTGAGAATTTATTTCTATAGTAGTGAACATCTACACAAATTAATTTCAAAAAAGATAGCTCTTTATAGCCCTTGTACATGTCATGTGGATGAAATTTCATGGGCAAATTATACTCTCACACACCTATTGGTAATTATTTTAAATAATAATTCAAATAGAATTTGCGAAAGAACTAGTTAAGATGTACTGTTGACCATTATCTCAAAGTCAAAAATAAAAAAGATAGGTGGATGAATTAGAGTAATTTTAATCTACATTCAAATTCTCACTTCACAGGATCAGAGTACTGGGTATGTTTTGTATTAAGAAGATATTTTCTTGACAAACAAATAAATTTTCAACCTATTTTTTAGTGTTTGATAAGTAAGCAAAAGAATTTATCCCAAACATGTGTATTCTAGCAAGACATTATGGGGTTAGGATAGAGTGGGGAGTGGAGGTTAGGGATGGCAGGGGATAAGGATTGGAGGCATTGGGTGGGTGGACAGAAGAGAATGAGCTTGGAATGTTACTATCACTAGTGAAACTTATTTTCCCTATTTAATAGTAGAAAAATCATTTTCCTAATTTTTAAGAAACTTATTTTTCTAGAGAAAATATTTTCCGAAAAAGGGCTAAAAAAAAAGTAGGAATTTCATATATAAAAAGAGCGGTTTTACTCTAATGAATATAGCTATGAGTAGCATTACGAAGGCTACCATACCATGACCGTTGGGATTGGACAAGTTGAGTGATTCCATTCTAAATTCCCACGTAGAAAAAATACTTCAGTCACAATAAATTTATATAGCCTTTACCCTGGATCGCCTCTATCTCTGAAGGGGCTTACGCACAAACGAATGCCTTCCCCTTCAAATTACAGCTGTGATTACAACTAATATTTAAATATCAATAACAACTGGTAAATAGCTGTAATCACACCTAGGGTGAAAAAACAATCAGAAACGTTGATACTGTATTTGAATATTTTGCATTTCTCCTACTTGAATTTTGCTTCCATCTTCAGCACATTTCTCTTCCTAGTACTTTTTTTTGGCAATTCAGAACTTACTAGCCATTAGGAGCCCAAAGGTTACACAATGACAAGATAATCCCGAGAAATAATAGCCTAGCGAATCCACAAATGACTTGAAGCTGCCAAAAAGAAATCGCAAATACAGCTACTTCGAAAAGAAAAAAAAAAGAGATGGAGACATGACCTATTTTAAATACACAAGGCTGCACCTAAGGTCTACTTCAACAAAGGTTTCCTCTCAAACTGGAATGGTTCGCGAGGAACCTGTTTGCTCGTGATCATAGAGAATAGACTTTTAAGACTTTGAGAACCTGAAAATAACAAATGGAACTCACTTCAGCTGTCACTTCCAGAAAAAAAGATGAATATGTGCAGTCTTAAGTTAGACCAACAGGCGTCATCAAGACTGTAAATTTGATTCAGGTAGAATAAGAGCCTAGATGATTATACATTAACAGATGAACACATGTCCGGAACATCCTATTCAAACTAGCAAATGTCAAGAATAAGAAAAGCAATGTACAAGAAACCTACTTGACGAAAACCTACGGAAATTGTGTAAAACATGAAACCAGTGCCTAAGCTGATCTTTCTATTTTTTATTTTTGAAAAAAAAAAACTAAATCTTTTTTCTTGTCTTAAATTGCCAATCAATAAATAAGTACCTGATGCTTTGGAACAGGAAAAGTCTAAACAGAGACCAAAATGACCAGTTCTCACATTGCTTCAGCTCTCTCTTGATATCTTCAGAGACCTTAGCTTGGATGATGACTTAAAAGAATGTATTAGAGGGACCTCTTCGTCATCTTGTTTTTCTTCATCTGCCTCCTGGTCAGATCCACTGACTGATTCTTCGTCTTCACTAGAATTGTGCTCGTCAAAAAGTTTCTTGCCTTGTATGTTCTGCTTCTTGGTAGGACGACCTCGACGTCTCCCGACTGTACCTTCCTTGTCATCTATAAAAGAACTCACATCAGCAGTCAGTTCAAACAGATCCTATGATTGCACAAACCATGAGTGATGTGTTACAATGACATTAGTTAGCTCAAAGGGAGGAGGATTGCCCAAGTCTTATAAGGAGACCACCCATCACATTAATCACCAATGTAAGACTTCTGTCATTCTTTAACAAATAATAACACGGAAACTGTTATGCAATGAATAATAATACATGAAATGTTATGTAAGGATTATTTACTTAAAGGGCATCTATATTACCAATACACGTATCCTATTTCCACATTATCCTGCATAAAATAATACATATACTCCCACATAACTTAATGCTATATTTTTAGTACCGCAAATCAAATGCAATATGAAATTACGCATAGATCATATTTATCCCAGCTGTAGCTATTGTGAGAAATATAGGAAAATAATATTATTGAATTGTTGTTGTGTCTACATTATTACATTGAGACTCTATTTATAAACACTAGAATACAATCATTTACCAAGTAGGATACTATTTACTATTCCTATTCCTATTTGTATTCATATTCCTATTCTAAATAGGATTGTATAAACCTATTCCATTCTAATAGGATTGTGTAAACCAATTCCTATTCTAATAGGATTGTATAAACCTATTCATATTCTAACACTCCCCCTCAAGCTAGTGCATACAATTCATGTACCTAGCTTGTTGCATATGTAATTAATACGAGGACCAATGAGGGGCTTGGTGAGATTTCTGCAATCTCAATGTGCTTGTCTTCTCATTAAATACTGGATTTGATGCATAATGTTAGTCAATCTCAATGTGCTTATTGCATATGTAATTAATACGAGGACCAATGAGGGGCTTGGTGAGATTTCTGCAAGTTGATCAGTCGACTTCACAAAATTGACAGTCAATCTCAATGTGCTTGTCTTCTCATTAAATACTGGATTTGATGCATAATGTCAGTCAATCTCAATGTGCTTAATCTTCTCATGAAATATTGAACTTGATGCATAATGCCGATAAAACATAGTGTGATAAAATTACAGTGTGGAACTTCCCAAACCAAACTTCCAAAAATTGTTCAGGCCATATAGTGACTCACATAATCGACATACAAGGCTACTAAACTCCCCCTGAGCAACAAAGTGCTCAAAATCTAGTATAAAGTATATGGATCATGTTGGAATCAATAGATGAGTCGATATTAAAAACTAGTCGGAACATGCTCATATGCCAGAGTATTAGATTTGATAGCTAAAAGTGGTAACAAACTAAGAAATAAAATTATATGGGTAGGGTCGGAATGATGTCACGACCCAACTAGAAAATAGAAATTATATAGGATAGTTCGAATTGATGGAAAGACCCCATTGAAAAAGAGAAATAATATGGGTAGGGTCGGAATGATGGCACGACCCTACTGAAAAAGAAAAATTATACGGGTAGGGTTGGAATGATGGCACAACCCTACGCAAATCAGATTTGAGGAGTCACCGCAAAGACGAATGGAACTATACAAATCAAATCTGAGTCACTGAAAAGACACATGATGCTATGCAACTCAGATATGAGAAAATAGTTCAGAAAAATCCACGGTACTACACAAATTATATATGAAAAGTAGTCCGGAGAGATGCACGATGCTACGCAAATCAGATTTGCAAAGAAAAAGATAATCACCGGAAGGATGACACAGTGCTACACAAATTATATATGAAAAAGTAGTCACTGGAATGATGGCACAGTGCTACACAAACCAGATATGAAAAAGTAGTCACCGAAAAGATCGCACGGTGCTACACAAATTAAATATGAAAAAGTAGTCACCGGAATAATGGCACGGTTCTACACAAATTAGATATAAGAAAGTAGTCACCGGAATGATGGCACGGTGCTACACAAATTAGATATGAGAAAATAGTCACATGAAAGATACACGGTGACCCAACTTTTGCTAACATAATCATTGGCCAGACGGGCAGCATATATGGGTGCCACCCACCGGCAGCGGAAGCTCTTTGATTTTCTATCAATATCGTAGAGGCTCTGATACCATGTGAGAAATATAGGAAAAGAATATTATTGAATTGTTGTTGTGTCTACATTATTACATGAGATCCTATTTATAGACACTAGAATATAATCATTTACCAAGTAGGATACTATTTACTATTCCTATTCCTATTTGTATTCCTATTCCTATTCTAAATAGGATTGTATAAACCTATTCCTATTCTAATAGGA